>JAHLJT010002406.1:27021752-27049548 GCA_031308135.1 Acheta domesticus | reverse complement strand
TCACAAAATTGCGTGAGCTAGGTACATTAATTTCGAACATCTCTCGCGACAGCAAACGTTTTCTTATCATTTTTTTACTGCGCGCACGCAGTTTAAGGATTAATTTAATTTATTACTTTGTTATTGACGTGAAAGATTTTCAAATAGCTTTCAATATCATTAATATGCATGAACAGTGAGCATGACCATTTTTCTCGAAGACGTTTTTCTTCACGTGTGAAGCATCAATAACGCAGTGCGAGGAACGAGGAGGAGTGAAAGGAATGAGCGTTTCTGGATCCCCCGCAGCAACCGGTTGCGAATGCGCTTGGAATGGAATGAGTAAAGACGCGGAAAACACCGGTTAAAACCGGACGGGAAGGCAGAATCGACCTCGTCCGGACGATCACCGATCACGAGAATTTCCTCGCATCCGACCACTAAATTGGAAGACGCGGCTTTTGGAGAATTCTCCAGACGTCGCGGTGGGCAAATGAAACATACGAGATGAAAACAAAAAATATGATTATATATATATATATATATATATTATATATATATATTATATATATGTATAATTGCTCATAACAGGTTTTACCCCTCAAGCGTGAGACAGGTTGTGTGGGCGGCATCCCCAAAATCGCAAAGAATTTTTTGCATCAATGATTACTAAGATGATTCCAGAATTTTCAGGATGTTTTATCTCAATGGCGTGAGTGGCACTCTTAAAAGTTTTTATATGTACGTCAAGTGTCGCCGAAATTAAATCAAGAATGTTTCATAAATTAAAAGTATCATTATATTTCGTACATACATACATGGCTGTTACATTTGCTTGAAATGTGCGGGAGTCACCACAAAACAACTGTCATCTGAGATATTTACAGCGCTAAAGTTGCGGAAGTCTAACTTAAAAATACAAACATTTGATTCAACACGATTCGACAGTACACAGTGCAAGTGAAATAAAAGCATTTAAAAATTATATTAGGGCATGATACCGGAGAAGGATTGAACGGTATTCTTGAATAGACTGTAAAAATCTTCGCCTAACATCTATTTATCCCTTAAGTTTCGCAGAAGCACTAAGCATACTTTCAAACCCCACTTGGAAACGTTATGAGATCGTGGGACACATTATGCGAGGATATCGATGTCAGGGATATTGCTCTCGTTAGACTCAATGTAGGGCACGATATCGCTCCGGTTACCTGAATGGATACGTGTGTCAAATGCAAGTCAAGGCCGTTTGAACATTATAACGCTTCTTAAAAGTGCGTTGTTTGTAAACTAAAATCACGTACGCTAAACATCAATGAAATATTTCTCGCTTGCTCAGTAGAAATGACCGGTCACAAGTAGAAGTCTAGTAAGAGATTATTTATTCAAACCTAGTTTTTGGACGAGTTAATATTAATTCGATTCTTCTTAACCAACCCTCGAAGGTCTAAAAAACGCTGGTCTTCTTGAAATAACACTGAATGTAAATGACATTTCTGTTTTTTAATACTTTTGAAAAACATTTGAAAGGTGCTGCCGTACTACTATCTGCTATGAAGTATCCACGAATATACACGTAAGAAATTAGAGTGGAAAATTTGGAAAATGTAAAGAACGCAATTATTTTTGAGTCGTAACGAAGTGACGCATTGAGGTAGCGTCTCTTTCGTTCTCCTTTTTGCTTATATTTACACATATTCATACAGATGTTTTAAAAAAATATTTACTCGTTAACTGTAAAGAACTAGGTTGAAAAGGAAAACAAATGTGTGGTCTTGGAATAATAAGAATAACAAATTTGTTATTTTCAAGAAAACTTGATTCTCTCTTCCACCGTTTAACTGCTATGAAGTAATATTTGTAGTTGGACCTTTCGTGAATAAAAAAAAATGCTCAGAAAATATTTTGAATTTAAGACTTTCTTGAAGAAGGACTCCATTCAGACCATTGTATGAGATTCAATTGTGCCTCAAATTCAAGAAGAGGGAGGAAAAAATATCAATTTCGAAGAAAAAAATCCACAACCCATTCCTCTGATATCTTCTGAAAACATTTCTGAACTCTGACTGTGTTTTGTCTGAATGAAAACGACGTCGCACCTTCGAAGTGAGAAGTGGTCGTCCGTCTAGACGCACTTCCGGCTGCGAGAATCAGCGCTGAAATCCAGGGCGCGTGTTAGGACCGTTTTTATGGGCGTATTTATTTATTTGGTGAAAAAAAACCACACGTAAAAACTGTGTGTGGCGTATGGGGGGAGGAGATTATTTGCACACATTTTCTTGAGGTCCAGAATGAGATTACCACCTGTGAAAAACTACACATTTTTCGTTCCCGCGTTCTAGAAAGCATAACTATGCAACGGTAAAACGACTGCTGATTTGATTCTTCTGCATTGCTAACGCAATAGTAACTCACCCTCAGCTCTACTCATATACAAGACAGATGTAAATTAGTTCATTATATATCATTGTTTCGTTAAAATAGACAAATTTTTCTTTTCGACGTTTTCTTTGGGTGGCTGCCCTGCTCCCTTGCTCCTGGGCAGCTGGGCGCCCTTAACGGGACGTCTGAGCGAACGTAATCGATTGAGTTCCTTTACCACCCATCGCTAATTTGGATGTGGGTTTCATAGCCAGAAGTGCTTTTAATGCTGCCTGATGTCGGAGCAAATATTATGCGCACTTCGGTTATGTTATGAAGATAAACCGCGCATGGCTCCAATTCAACTGAAGGGGAGACGGGGCTCTTGGAAGCCTCGTTTACATCCAAACAAAGAATCTAAATATTTCGGTTCATATTTTGCAAAAAGGGATGGTGTTATGCATCAGCCGGCTATGCGACATCCTACAAGTTTTGAGATAATCGTGTTCAAACCGGTTGTATTACATTTTCAGCTCTAATAACTGTAATTTAATTATTTCATTGATTGAAGCGCCAAACTAACAATAATGAGTGGAATATCTGGCGCTTGCCTGCATTAATGTGAAATTAAGAACAGTAGATTCGATGATCTAGGTTTATAGCCGGTTGTTGCGAAGTATAAAATCCTTGATGTGACTGATGACCTTTACATTTTTCATTAATTATGAGGATATTTTTACAGATTTGGAACCAAAAATTTGGGTACATTTAGGACATGGCCAATGCAAACTGATAGCGTCCATATCCCATTTTTTCAAAAATGGCGCTTAGCCGGTTGATGCAAAGGAAATCTTTCAATTTTTTTGTGCTTATAATAAAACATCTTAATCTAGTGCGGTTTGAACCCCTCTGTATTTATAATTGATTAAATAACGACTTGTGTCCCGATATATAGAAAAAGTGTTTTTGAGAAAAGAGTTAAAATATGAATTGTTCAGTACATAGAAATCATAATTAAAAACACAAACACAGATAAAGAAAGAAGATTGAACGACACTCTCAAAATCTGTACAGCGCAGGAATCGGATATGGGTATGGTTCATCAAGCGTTGCCAAAATATTCAAAACCGAACGTCATGAGGTATGTACTAACATATAGAGTATAAAGCAGAGTATTTGAATAAGAAAAAAATACAAATTTTCATTTTGTAACATCCAGAGTCGTTCGTCTCTCCTCCAACACACAGAAAATGGTAGCTTTCTTCAGAACGAACTCTGGGCAAGGAGTTTCGGCGAAACACAATTGAGCGAGTGTGTCCAATTAGTCGATTTTGTGGTTGTCAAGGTGCGATAGTATGAAGTGATGTATTGTGATCAACTTCCTTTTCCCCAATTCCTGCCTTCTTATTTTTATTCTCTATGCTCCTCGTGGTTAATTAATACTAAATCAAGATCACAGCCAGAACGCACGCACAGAAATACCACCACAGAAAGTACTCGGACGGCGCAATTCAATTATTCTCGTTTGTCCCCCTAGCGGCGGCTTGTGACGAATCGTGCAGACAGTGTATTCCCGACTTTTGTGCTTTTTATACTTCTAGTTTGGGACCTTGAAGTTTCTGTACAGAAACTGTATGAGAATGTGCACGTGTATGTCGGGTATGTACTGCAGAAAACTGTGCCGTTTATGTCGGGCTTCATACATGGAAGTATAAGGAGAGCAGAGGGGTCAGCGATGAGAAAGAAAAATACCGCGCACAGTCTGCGAGCCGTGTCGTATCGAAAGGAGGAACCACGGAAAGCAACCGATCAGAGCCAAGCAGGTCGCCACTACGCTGCGATTTTCCTAACTGCGCACCTGACAGGAATCAGCTGTTGCGCTGCCATCCAATCGGGATGTCGCCACAGTGACGTCACTATGGTCACTGACGCCACTATGGTTCAAGCTCCCGATTGGACGAAACCGTCAACAGCTGATTTACTTCAAACGCAGCGATATACTGCGATTTTAATAACTTTGTCCCTGACAGAAATCAGCTGTTCTCGGTTTCGTCCAATCGGGAGCTTGAACGTCACCATAGTGACGTCACTGTCGCGAAATACAAGCTCCGATTGGATGGCAGCGAAACAGCTGATTCCTGTCAGGACAAAGTTACGAAAACCGCAGTACGAGAATTGCACCCCCGACGGCGCGATGGGATGGGTGGCTGAATGGGAGCGCGAGGGCGGAGGAGCGCCGCCGGGGCGAGGCCGCGTGGGGGCGCAGGCGCAGGCCGCACACGGGCGCGCGCTCGCCTTCCGGCCGCAGGGGGCGGGCCGCGTGCTTTCTGGTCACGCCGCGCGGGCGGACGCGCGTGCGTTGCGCCTACGTGCCGTGCTTGCGCGCGCGGGGACGTGCGCGTCGCCGTTTGAGGAGGCGGTGCGGGCGGGCGGGCGCGCGCGCCGTCCTCCACACCGGCGCTTTTCGAAGTTGTTCCGTCCACGGTTCCCTTCACACGAAACCCCCCGCGGCTCCACTGCTAAGTTTCAATTATGAGAGTGAATATAGGTCTAAATATTCAACACAAGTGAGTAAGTCATAGAATTGGCCATTTTATTTATCCACTCTAATTAGATATGAAATAACACACAACACATTTTGTGTCGCCACCGCGCTCTGGCGTGAGCACGGGAATTCTTGATCTGTGGGGGTAGAAAGATTAAATGTCCCCGGCTGAGATGCACGCTAGGGACGTACGTCGATGCTAAAGAAGCCACAAAAGATTATTGGTAAAGAACTTAGATTAGATTCAATTAACCCACTCTTAATTAGAAAAATATATCGTATATATTACAAATAACATGTAGTATGATAATGCAAAATTATTTTGTAGGCAATTAGACACACATTTAAGTAAATCAAATCTAAAGGTCGTTTTTAATTATTCATCCCGACGCACCTATCATGTGCCTGCTACGCCCCTGGGAGCCGCGACGCAGTTTGAAAGCCCCTGCTCCACACTATACTGCGATTTTTCTAACTCCGCCTCTCAAGCCCCTATGGTCACAATGGAATATCACGCGTCATTTCGCGTCTTTTTCGGTCGTGTCGCAAGAAGTCGCATGATCGCACTGCTTGATAGTTCGCAATCATGCGATACCTAGCGGTAAGACCGAGAAAAATGCGAAATACCGTGACATATTCCATCGTGAAGACACGCATTGAGAGGAAAAATCGCAGTACAGGTCGAGGCGACGTCGATGTTTTCGTAGAAACCGTTCACCCATGTACGATGGACATGATAATTTAAATGTGACTGGAATACACGGGTGGAATAAATAAATTCTGAGAAATGCTCGGCACTAAAAGGTAGTACAATTGTCTTTAGTTATTATATACATTACGAAGAAACAATCAAAATTACACAAATTTGATCATCCATTTATTAGCGCCGATGTGTTTTAACATCGATGGTTTGTGCTCGATGTTTTGTTTCTAAAGAAAAAGTTCCATAATTACAATTTTCTAAAAGTTAAAATATGAAATAATAATTGATGTCAAGTTTATTTGTTCGAAAGAAGCGAACGCTGTTTATTCAATCTTCATCGAGTTGACTATTTCTCCACGCAAATATGGCCCCGGTGCCTTGGCATTTCGCTTGATTGATGTTTCCGGGCGCGTCAACTACTTTGGTCATTAGTCCCGTAAGTGTAGTGCATGTTTTCTCGGGAGGTGGCGATGATCTTTTCCCCGCTGGATGGGGAGATCTGGCGTCGACCTACCGTCGACTAGCGGGGTTTCCCCTCAACCAGGTATCTCCCACCAGCGGGGCACCGCCCAAGTCGAGACAAGTTGTAAGCTCCCGACCGGTCTCCCGGCATTTGTGGTAGTGTAGTGCATGTTAGTGTAAGTGTGTGTATAAGAGGAGAGGATAGGACCAGGAAGAGGAAGGAAAGATCGCGCGCGGTCCGTGGCCCGTTTGTTAGGGTACTGCTCCGGCATTCGCCTGGTGTTGAAAACTACCGATCAGAGCAGCCGGCCTCTAGAATTCTCCTCCAGACAGCGACTGAATTCGACCTAGCTGACAAGCTAGTGTAGAAAATCCTGCCGCCATCGGGACCCGAACCTAGGACCTCCCGGTCAGAGGGACTGCCAGTGACATCAAGTTGACGCCCTGAGCCATCTCTCCCGGTTGGCATTTCGCGCGCGGAGGGACGGTCAACGCATGTATCGTCCGCGCGCGTTTCCTTGAGCCCCGGAATGCCTTCCCCGTTCGTTGCTAACGTGAGTTGAATTAACAACAAATGAGGGACGAGCGATATTAACACAGTATGCTGACCTGAAATGTTCGTAACCGTGAAATAGAAACTATTTTTGCGTCGAACAAACGAGCGAAAGTCTTGAAATAAATGTCCTGTCGTCGAAATAACCAACCCTCCCCCCTCCTCTCGCGTGTAGCGAAGTGAGGGCTCAAGAAACGTGTGCGAATGATACTGTAGACACAGGGCACTTTACACCCTTCCGAATCGTCCTACGTCAAACTGATCCCTGGAGATAACCTTGACAGCTCAGACTTTGGGCTATGAATGGAGTTTTGGATGCATTTGATATGTAGGTGTATTTTCCGTTGTTTTACATGGAATCATTCAAGGAGGCAGTGATTTTAAATCGTTTCAACATTTACTGAACAAGTGTAACTAAAACCCACGTCTATCTTTTTCATTTTATTTGTAAGTTTAATAATTTTATTTGAATTTATTAATGTGTCTTTTCGCGAAATAGACTTACTAAATTTCACGTGTGCAAGATGAATCCTCATGCAATCGTGAAATTACTTGCGTTTATTATTTCATTCGTGCACTAATTACCAATCAGAGACGTTTTACCCAAACAATTTTGGCTCTTTTGTTTTGTCACCCTCGTTTGATCGTCGTAGGTGACGTGTAGGGTCTTGTTTGTAGTTCAACTTTGGTGCAAGTTGCTTCATTTTTGGAAACTAAATTGCCGTGTACAATGGACATGACTATTTAAATCTGACTGGTATACACAAGAGGAATAAATGAATTCTGAGAAATACTGGGCACTAAATCGTAGTATAAAAATGTGCTTTGTTATTATTTACATTATGAACAAATAATCAGTCTGTCGCATTCATAGGCAACTAGAATGCACGATGGCCGCTACAGCAAGGAACGTTGTTTCGCATGAGTGTTGGATCTCCTTCTCGCTCTAATTCATCGGATTGAATCGTTTCGTCGCAGCCTGGGCATTTGACCAAGTGAACAGAAAACCTTTCCACGGACTCGCCTTCTCGGAAAGAAGTGGCCCTTCTGGGAAGAGCAGATGGCCCGAATATAGAAGCTGTACTAAATGGCTGAATGTTACAAAAATCCAATTTCCGTTCCTTGGTTACAATAAACTCTGAAATCCGGTTCTAATTTCCGGTCCGGCTTAGACTTGCAAGGTTGCCAACCGACTTATTGGAGACCACCATAACCTCTGCTCGAACGACCACTCGCCCTGCCAGCTCTCCTCAGAACGCGCCCCCGCCTCCCCCCCCCCCGCGCCCAACTCTGTCCCTGCTCGCAATCGCCTCGCGCCCTCCGCGTCCGCGTAGTAATGGCAAGTTTTATTAAAACATCGACATTTTGGCACATCACCACAAGGTTTTCGATGTCAATGGAAACCTAGACAAAAACATCGATTTTAAAATATACATGTTTTAAATAAGATAAAATATTTTCCTATCCTGTTTCATTTGTTAATTAAGGGTTCCAGTTAAATGAACCCGTATATTTTTATTGCTTGGCCATGTGTAAGTAAAATGTTAGTAATGTTATAGAAAGTAAAAAAGTAAAGGACCTCGTGATTCTCTATTATTTCATTTATTCACTTTCATTCATAAATCATCGATGTAAAACGTCTTTAATCTAAGCTATATAATAGTAAATATTATTTTAAAGTATATTTGCCTTAAAGAACTGTGTCATCTTAATTATCTAATCAATATTTTATGCAGACAGCGTTCAAAATGCAGTTTAACGATATTACAACGAACTAAAATCATCGAAAAGATAATATAAACTTTTTTGAAAACATGGATGTTTCAGAAAACGTACATGGATGTGAAAAAACAAAACATCGAAAACAGACATCGATGTGAATATGTATGAACGTTTGTGGTGGAAAATATCGATGTTGTGTGCCATCCCCGGCCGTTCCCCGAGCTGTCCGCCGCCGTTGCGTCGCCTCTGGCGGCAGGGCCGGCCGGCCGGCCGACCGAGCGGCGAGTGGCGGCACCAAGGTTTACGGCCCCGACGAGTCGGACGCGGCGCCGCAGCCTCCGCCCCCCACCCCCGCCCCCTCGGCCACTCTCATCCTCTCCGCCCCTCGCCTCTCCACCCGGCCTTTTCCGCCTGCATCGGGATGACCTGGAACGCTGCCTTGCTTCATCAGTAGCGTGAACGCGCCTCTCCCGCCCCTTCTGTATTACTCCGTCGCCGTCGCCAGCGCCGTCGCGGCCTCCGTCGCACAGTGGAGTATTTGACGCCAAAACCTGGCCATAAGTCGAAAAACAAAATTTGAACAGCGGAAATATTTTGTATGCCCAGTATGAAGTGAAAGGTTCGTTTCATCATGTAGTGCAATGTTTTCTCCCTAGGGAAGGGCTAACGGCTGTTACCATCAGTCTGCTTTCAGCCGTGGTACCTACCTGTGTAGCTTATCCAGTGCGCTTCTCTGTGAGTGGTTTTGAAAACGCGTTTATACGTTTTTTTGTGCTTTGTGAACTGTTACATCCGTAATGGATTTTGAAGAGAAAGGTATGTACTATTATTGTAGGATAAAATTTTCTCCGGATATTGATAATTTCAAGTGTTATTGAATATTACACATTTACGCGTAAAGTAAGTTATTTTCAAGTATTTTTTACCAAACATTAGCATTTTAGTACAACTGCCGGACGGTGTCGAGCTAACATTTTTGCACCAATCGATAGACCATTTTTAATATCTATTTGGAACATGAGTCAGATAATCCACATAAATCCACTAACGTTTGTTATAAATTTTTATATTAAAGACGGTCGCACGAGGTTGATTAAGAAATTGCACAAAATGATATTTTCTTTTGCAGAGTCAGAAGAAAATGTCAAGGAACTGACTAGGAGAGAACTATTTAACTTAATTAAAGATAGTTCTAAGCATTTTATTGATGAAAGGATAGATGATATGCAAAATTGTTTATTAGAACTTTGTAAGTGTCCGTCCGACAAAGTCAGTGTTTTGAAGCGGGAATTGCGTCATTTCAAAAGTGATTTTAAACAAAAGTGGAGAGCGTCAAATTACATTGAAGATAGGTTTATAACAAATAATGAAAATTGGTTAAATGAATCTATAAAATTAACAATGTGGTCCCAAACGTAAACAGGGGCGACCGTCGAAAGATTTCGACGAATGCAGTGATCGCAGTAAAAGGCGTAGGACCGAAGAATTGAGGCAACAGATACCAAATAGCGAATTAATGTATGCTGCAGAAATGAATCTCCGTGCTGCTGGCAAAAACGATGTGGTAGCAGTTTTGAAAGAAATAAATAAGTCTCCAAACAGAGCATCAAAGGTACGCAAAGTTCTAGCGAGTCCCAAGCAAGAACAAAAACAACTATCTGTGGTCGAAGCGCTATCCGTCTTTGTGGAAGCGAATTTGTCACGAAGACAATATGAGGTAATTAGTTCTGCAAGCAAAAATGTGTACCCATGTTATTCATTATTGCAGAAAGCGAAAGTCGAATGTTACCCTACGCCAGACTCGTATACGGTAACTGAGACGTGTGCTCAAATAAATCTGCAGGGTTTGTTGGACCACACAACATTAAGACTCTGTAAGTTTCTCGAAGATGTTATTTTAACACTTTCCCGTCAGGAAGTAAAAAATATTAAGTTAATTTCTAAATGGGGTTGCGATGGATCGCATCAAGCCCAATACAAGCAGAAATTTGAAAATAATGCAGATAGTGATGCGAGCATATTTCAAAGTTCGTTTGTACCTTAAGGCTTATTACAAATGGCGAAGGACATGAAAAAATAATTTGGCAAAATCCGGTTCCTTCAAGCCCACGATTCTGCAGACCCATTCGAATTAGATTTGTGTCTGAAACAACCGACATGACTAAGGAGGAAATGAGCCATATTTATCAACAAGTGGACAATTTAAAATGTACACGAGTATCAGTAGATAATGTAAACATTGATGTTAAACACACGCTACTGCCGACTATGGTGGATGGTAAAATATGCAATGCAGCGACAGAAACATCATCTACTATGCGCTGCTACATATGCAAGGCCACATCGAAAGACTTCAATAAATTGAATAATGTCGTGCCTGCTAGACCTGACACATTTCAATTCGGCTTGTCCATCTTACATGCACGCATTAGATTCCTTGAATCAATTTTGCATTTGTCGTATAAAATTCCCATCAAAAAGTGGCAAGCTCGATCTGAAGCAGAGAAAAAAAACTGTACATGAAACAAAGAAGCGTATCCAGCAGCAACTAAAAGAGGCGATGTCGATATTAGTAGACATGCCTACAGCCGGCTATGGCAACACAAATGATGGTAATACGTCACGGCGATTTTTCGCAGATCCTGAGACGGCTTCCAAAATTACCGGTGTGGATTTTGAACTAATTAAAGGTACAAGACAATTTTAGAAGTTGTATCTAGTGGCCACAGAATACATACAGAGAAATTTTCTTTATTTTGCAAAGAGACGGCATATCTTTATGTACAGCTTTATGAGTGGTATCCAATGACACCCACAGTTCATAAGGTGTTAATTCATGGTCCAGCTATCATTGAGCATGCCATTCTTCCAATTGGACAACTTTCGGAAGAAGCAGCTGAAGCTAGAAATAAACATATCCGCCGATACAGAATGGATTTCTCCCGAAAATTTTCCAGGACAGCCTGCAACATGGACGTGCTAAACAGATTGCTTCTTAGCTCTGATCCATTGCTCTCGTGTTCAAGACCCAAATTAAATAGAGGAAGAAAACCATTCTCCAAAGAAGCTCTGCAAATGCTTCTACCATCTGAAACTCACAACATTCAAGAACTAGAACAAAAATGTGAAGAATCTGATGTGGAAAATTTGAGTTCCGGCGAGGAAATGTAAAATTATAACCAGAGAACTGACTAAACCCGCAAACACAATTCGCAGAACTTTTCGGTCCAAGTGAAAGTGTGTGTTCAAACCTCTTTGAATAAAAGAAACATACCGACTTTTGTTCTCCAAGAAACGTGCCTGGCGCAAGGCACCATAATCCGTCCCATCCGTTTTAGTCTTCACGTTAAAGAAAAGGTCTCGCTCCACCTCCGGCGTCGATGACCGTCCCTTCCTGCTCTCAGCTTAGCCATCACCACAGGTATGTGGTCCTCATTGCTCATCGTATTTTAATTTTTGCTCTTTTAAACTTTCTATTTTTCATTAATCATAATTCATTTTATTATTTTGTATCATCACTTTCAGATGCGTATTAAAACTATAATTTATAATGAAATTTATGAATATGATGTGTATTTAATAGAGTTTTTATTTTAATTATATTTTATTATATGATTTAATTTCGGATTATTTCCTTGTGCCACTGAAAATTGCCGCTGGCGCAAAACTTTTGTACTATAATTGAAGTAAAATGTACTCGTAGTGTAAAAATGACTTTTTACGTAAAAAAATATTTATATCACATTGCATTTATAAATTATTATATAAAATGAAGTATAAATTCCTTTGGAAATCAATTCCCATCGATATTAATGACAAAATAATTTTGGCCAACTTTTTCGGTGAAATACTCCTCTGTGCGTCGCCGCCCTGCCCGCCGCGCCGCCCCGACCGGTTTCAGCTCCCGCGGCGGCGGCGGTGGAGGAGGCCGGCTGCGGAGACCGGCGCGGCGGCGCGTCGTGTTCGGAGCCCCGCTGCAATCGGCGGCCCATCGCCCGCACCCTATCCGTATCGCCAAGACACGCCCGCGCTTCAGCCTTTAGTCATTAACGTCCGTCACGTGCTTCCGTATTTCCGGCTACTTTCAGAAAGGAAATAAAATCATTATTATTATTTTATTATTAAAGGTATAACATCCCTATCCAGGGCAAAAGCCTCCCACTGTCTGGTGGGGTAGCTCACAAATAAGAACTTACCAGGTGAGCTGAAACCTGGCGAAGTAGAATTGTTTTCCATTCTGTTATATAGTCCACAAGTTCTTAGCAATACATGTGATTTTATTTTCACAGTTAAACAATACTTTTGTTAGAGACACTTTTAGACACATAGTCTTGTTAGACTGTTTCACACATACTTATCTTAAAATCTATTATTTACACTTACATATATATATATATATAATATATATATATATATATATATATATATATATATATAGTTTCTTTTGTCTCTTCTTTCCACTTTACCCTGTATCTAGCTATGCGGTCCCATTAATTACCTCAAATCACATCATTGGCGTTTGTAAACAAGCGATTGCGAGATGGCCGGTTCGTTCCCGCTAGGGAGGGGCAGGTCTGTGAGTGAGTGGCCAACGCCCAGTAAAATGCGCCGGCCGACTGCTCTGGTCAGTGGTTTTCGAGGCTGCGCGGGTGACTTCGAAACGCACGACGGAGCAGCGCCCTGCACGTGCCGAGTCCACGCGAAACCGACCACTTCGCGCCACGGAGGGAGCGCGATTTTGCCTTCCCGTCCCATTCCCTCCCTTTCCCAACCCTCTGCCCCGGCCACCACAGCACCATCGTCAAATACCATCAAATAACAAATCTAAATGAACGATACAAAACTCCTAACGAGCAAATAATAATCACCGCCAATTCTTAGTTAAGAGATGAAAGTGACAGGACTCGGGAAGTAAATGTCAGTAGACGAGCTCTATTACTTTAGAAAAAAGTAATAACACTCGTACGTGTCATTCACTTCAGACCTGAACTCTATTCGTTTATTCTTTCCTCAAACAACTCCGCTCCCAGGAGAGCATGGCCGTCAACACTATTCCCATTCGCTTGTGTTTCGGTACGACAGAGGAAGAGACGTCATTGCCCTGAATCCTACGTAACGTTTTCTAGCGCTGAGATGGTGGTGCACGGGGTGCGTAGGAGCGTGGCCGTGGCAGGGCTTCACGGCGCCTTGTACGCGGACAGGTGGGGGGGGGGGCGTCTTGCGGGCAGCTGTCTTTTGTCCCGGCTGACCCCCCACCCCCACCCCACCGCTGCCGCGGCCTGCTCCGAGAAGCGCCTGGGAACAGTGGCCTATGCTGCTTTCAAGCCCTGGGCTACCCCTGACTTCAAAAATAATCTGTATATAACTGTACATAATCATCGATTACGTTTATTTTCTAGTTTGTACTATTTTTATTATACATTATCATTAATTATTTATGTTATACAATGCTATATGTTATTTTATAATTTTAATAATTGTATTTTAATAATGAATATGTTTGCTGTGACATTTTTAAAGTATCTTACCAAATTGACAATAGTTAACTTTGACACTATCAAATACTTAATGTTTCAATTTTAACACTTAAAACACTCTTAATAAAATGTGTTATGTTTCACCATTCCAAAGTGGTTTCAGACGAAACCGTTCTACAACTGACCATCTAGTAAACATCCATAGTGACATTTGTGATGCCTTTATAACAGACCAACATCTTGTGACTGTTAGTTTAGATGTGGAAAAGGCTTATGACATGGTATGGAGAGATCGAATCATCAAAATTCTCCACGAAATGGGGATAGATGGCCAAATACTAATTTTCATAACCCAGTTCATGAAGAATAGATCTTTACAAGTTAAATTCAATAATATTTTATCGAACAAATATACAATAAATAACGGAGTGCCTCAAGGATCTGTGCTTAGTGTACTACTATTCTTGATTGCCATAAATGATATCACGAACCACATCCATCGACCAGTGAAAGTATATTTGTTTGCAGATGATATCACTATAACATTAAGTGGAAAAAATATTAAAACATCTCAAGAACTGCTCCAAATCACTTTAAATGAACTTCAAGATTGGTCCAATACGACAGGTTTCAAGATCTCAAAAACCAAATCTGAATGTATAGTCTTCAATAAAAGGGGTAATTTATCTGATCAGCTAAAACTTACTATAGGACCACAACAACTTAAATGTTCTAGCCTAATCAAAATCCTAGGAATATTATTCGATAGTAAACTAACATGGATACCTCATATTAAGAAATTAAAAGCTGAATGTCTTCAAAGAATGAATATAATAAAAGCCATCTCATCAGCATCGTGGGGTGCCGACAGAAATGTTATACTTTCAACATACAAAGCCCTCATTCGTTCTAAGATAGACTATGGAGCAATTATTTACCAGTCAGCTAAGCCAACAATATTAAATAGTCTTAATCCGGTCCACTCAGCCGGGTTAAGATTTGCTATTGGCGCATATCGAACGAGTCCAATTTCGAGTATTCTTGTGGAATCCAATGAAGAACCTCTTCACATCAGAAGAAGAAAACTATGTTTTTCATACGCCAGTAAAATGTCATCCACTCCTAATAACCCTGCTTATAAGAATGTTTTCTCCAGAAAATATTACGATAAGTACACACAAAAAAAGTATGCTCCGAAAACCAGTTTATTATCTCCTGAACCAGTATCTTGAAGAAATTCACTTCACATTTCCTACTGTTCGAACTACCATGATTAAAAAAAGACCTCCATGGATTCCTTCCCTAATAATATCAACATCAGCCTTAACGATCTTCCAAAAAAGGAAACTAATACGTTAATTTACCAGGCTTACTTCAACGAAATCTATAACAAATACACTGGATATACACACATCTTCACCGATGGCTCCCGTAAAGAGATCGGAGCTGGCTGTGCTGTACAAATCAAAGAGACACTATTACAAACAAGGCTAAATGATTATTGCTCTATTTTTTATTGTGAAGCATACGCCATTCTTCTCGCCTTAAAATATATTCAAGAACAAACCGAAGACAAATTTGTTATATTTACAGACTCCAAAAGTGTGCTAGTAAGTTTAAGTAATTCTGAAAACCAGGAACCTATAGTAAATGAAATAGCTGACTTATATTATGACCTATTACACATCAACAAGGAAATAATTTTCATTTGGATACCATCGCACCGAGGTATTGCCGGTAATGTATTAGTTGATGAAGCAGCAAAAGACTCTATTAATTCACCTTTGGAAGAGCACCCAGTTTCCCACAATGACATAAAAAAAGAACTTCATCAAAGAAACAAGGATCTTTGGAATACTGAATGGACAAGATCACCAAACTCACTACATCAGATCAGGAAAAGTATCTTCGATGACCAACTCCCTTACCTTCACGAGAGAAAATATCAAACTGTGCTCACCCGTTTAAGAATTGGCCATTCCAAACTTACCCATCAGCATCTACTAACAAAAGAAATGCAAAAAAAATTGTGACCAATGTCAATCTGCCCTTACTATACCACACATATTACTGTTCTGTTCCATTTACACAGATATTCGCAAAAATATGCAATACCTCTCACTCTCCCTGAAATCCTTAACAACAAATACCACATTCAAAATGTCATTAAATTTTTAAAGGAAATTAACCTTATCAATAAACTGTAAGAAACCAAAAATCTGTTAAACACCAATATTGCCACAATGTTATATCAAATAATGTATTAGTAATGCCCAACATGTATTTTAATGATTTATGTGATGACTTATATTGATGATTTTTGATGATTTATGTGATGATTTTATTTGATGACTTATATTGACAAATTATGTATTTGTGATTTAATCTTAAATTTTGTTGTATGCTCTCATGTACATTGTATATACTGTATTTTGAATGTGGTCGCTAATGACCTAGCAGTTCATGCGACCTTTTAAATAAAGCATAATTAAAAAAAAAAAAAAAAAATGTGTTATGTATATGTACACCTACCACGAAACGTGTTCGTCTTGCACAAAAGTTTACATCTAATTTACTGTGTGTCCATTTACTGCGTACTGCCTCCGAACTGCTCCGAACGTGTGAAGGAGCCAACCGCTCGGGAAATCGGCGACCTGAGCCCCTGGCTGGCCCATATCTTCCCGGTGGGAGGGGGGAGTGAATCATGCAACGAACACACGCTGTGCCGGTGCTGAATGGTGCCAGTGGTTTCTTCTGCGTTACCACCTCTTATGAGGACTGAAGCGCTGACGACCGAGCGATTTAATACAGATCTCAACAGAACAAATTATACACAATCTGGAAAAATGTCAGTGAAAAAGAATGTGGCCTATAATATCACAGGTCAACGACCAAAAAACTTTTTGTGTGTGTTCACCTAATTCTTATCATTTTATGTGTGCTGATTCCAAAAATAACAATACAAATGCCGTATCACCCACCATTTGTTTATATTTTAACATTTTATCTGTATAGCTAGACAAATGCTGCTCTGAGTATCTAGGTATGTATGAGATGCAGGAAGTTATAAATTCCCATATTTACTATGTGAATGGGATAGCAGGGCAAGACATTAGCATTACTCTAGAAAGAATTGGCCTATAACAAAATCTTTAAACCCGGGGGAAAAGAACATTCTCCGAGAACATATGGTGGATCAATACAAGATTCTCCATTGCACATACAATTAGGTCTTACCTAAAGATGATCAATGTTTCAAGTACCTTTGTGAAAGGTTTACGCAATTTGTCTGCAGCAAAATTATTAAAAGAGGGTATCGTCGTTGAGACTGATATTAGAAAAGTGATGTTTTACCTCCAATTTGAAGTACATTTGACAGAAAATGAAAATGAAGCGTAGCGTACTTTTAATCACGTTGTTAATAGGTTCCTAGCCAACAAAAAAGACAAAGATTGCCAAGCAATTGTTGCCAATGTGCTGAAAGATTTGAAGAAATTGAGATGTTTAATGAGCCTCAAGGTTTACTTCCTAAACAGTCATTTAGAATTATTTTTGGACGATTTAGGTGATGAAAGTGAAGAACAGGGTGAGCGTTTTCATTAAGATCTGAAAGTGATGAAAAAACGTTGTCAGGGACGCTGGAACACCAATATGATGGGAGATTACTGTTGGTCACTTCACCGAGAGAGTCAGCAAACGGCGTAAAGGAGAAAGAGCTATTTCAAGGGCTTTAAAGAAAAGAGACAATGAATATATACGTCAATGGAAAGTAAAGACTTTGTAGAATGTAATGTTAAGAATATAAAGCCATCTTCTATGTTTAAATAAAGTTCTGTTGGTAGTTTAGAGGACGTTTATTTTTCACTTTATTAGCACATATTGCACATTTTCCCATATCTTAATAGATCAAATTCTGACCAAACTGTAGGTGATGGAAGGAAATAGAGTTTAGATGCGGATTCAGCACCCCAAAAAACTATAAAAATCATCTATTTAGATTTAAAAAGCTTTTTGAAACCCTTTTTTTGTTGGCCTGTGTAATTTTCAAAACGATTTATGTTGACATATTTTTATTCTCGTAATTTTCTCGGGCTACCGCCGGTAGCCCCCAGCATACGCCAGTGCCTGGGAAGCGCGTTGGCTCGGCGCGACAGCGCTGTTCTGCGTAGCCTGGATGTCCGTATAGTTAGCACACCCACTTATTCAAAAATTAAAAAAGACTATACCATAATTTTGTTCCAATTTTGAACTAATTTATACCCACCTTAAAAAATTTTCTACCAATGCAGAACATCAAAATTTACAACGTGTCCCGTGGGTGCGCTAACTTAACGTTAAGTTAGCATACCCACACAAGAAAAATGCGTTAAACCAAAAAAACAAATATACCATAATTTTGTACTAATTTTGAACTAATTTATACCCACCTTAAAAAATTTTGAACCGATGCACAACATCAAAATATACAACGTTGAAAAGTCGGTGCGCCAGGTTAACGTTAAGTTGGCAAACCCACACAAGAAAAATGCGGTAAACCAAAAAAACAAATATACCACAATTTTGTACTAATTTTGAACTAATTTATACCCACCTTAAAAAATGTTGAACCGATGCACAACATCAAAATATACAACAATGAAGAGTGGATGCGCCAGGTTAACGTTAAGTTGGCAAACCCACACAAGAAAAATGCGGTAAACCAAAAAAAAAACAAATATACCACAATTTTGTACTAATTTTGAACTAATTTATACCCACCTTAAAAAATTTTGAACCGATGCACAACATCAAAATATACAACGTTGAAGAGTGGGTGCGCCAGGTTAACGTTAAGTTGGCAAACCCACGCAAGAAAAATGCATTAAACCAAAAAAACAAATATACCACAATTTTGTACTAATTTTGAACTAATTTATACCCACCTTAAAAAAATTTTGAACCGATGCACAACATCAAAATATACAACGTTGAAGAGTGGGTGCGCCAGGTTAACGTTAAGTTGGCAAACCCACGCAAGAAAAATGCATTAAACCAAAAAAACAAATATACCACAATTTTGTACTAATTTTGAACTAATTTATACCCACCTTAAAAAATTTTGAACCGATGCACAACATCAAAATATACAACGTTGAAGAGTGGGTGCGCCAGGTTAACGTTAATTTGGCAAACTCACACAAGAAAAATGCATTAAACCAAAAAAACAAATATACCACAATTTTGTACTAATTTTGAACTAATTTATACCCACCTTAAAAAATGTTGAACCGATGCACAACATCAAAATATACAACGTTGAAGAGTGGGTGCGCCAGGTTAACGTTAAGTTGGCAAACCCACGCAAGAAAAATGCATTAAACCAAAAAAACAAATATACCACAATTTTGTACTAATTTTGAACTAATTTATACCCACCTTAAAAAATTTTGAACCGATGCACAACATCAAAATATACAACGTTGAAGAGTGAGTGCGCCAGGTTAACGTTAAGTTGGCAAACCCACGCAAGAAAAATGCATTAAACCAAAAAAACAAATATACCACAATTTTGTACTAATTTTGAACTAATTTATACCCACCTTAAAAAATTTTGAACCGATGCACAACATCAAAATATACAACAATGAAGAGTGGATGCGCCAGGTTAACGTTAAGTTGGCAAACCCACACAAGAAAAATGCGGTAAACCAAAAAAAACAAATATACCACAATTTTGTACTAATTTTGAACTAATTTATACCCACCTTAAAAAATTTTGAACCGATGCACAACATCAAAATATACAACGTTGAAGAGTGGGTGCGCCAGGTTAACGTTAAGTTGGCAAACCCACGCAAGAAAAATGCATTAAACCAAAAAAACAAATATACCACAATTTTGTACTAATTTTGAACTAATTTATACCCACCTTAAAAAATTTTGAACCGATGCACAACATCAAAATATACAACGTTGAAGAGTGGGTGCGCCAGGTTAACGTTAAGTTGGCAAACTCACACAAGAAAAATGCATTAAACCAAAAAAACAAATATACCACAATTTTGTACTAATTTTGAACTAATTTATACCCACCTTAAAAAATTTTGAACCGATGCATAACATCAAAATATACAACGTTTAAGAAATGGTGCGCCAAGTTATGATTGAGTGTACATTTCCATGACCTAAATTATTGCCAAATATGATCAATAAAATGCTTGGAATATGTTTTAAAAATACCGTAAAAGCAAAGAAAATGATGCAAAAAATGTTATCAAAAACAGTTCGTATGAGCAACTCATTCTGTTCAATACATTACTGCTGTAATCGAGACTACTTCTATTTGTTCAAGTGAGCCCAACTTTAAATGTTTCGCTTTCGACTGTACTTTACCAGAAAATCTCTGTCGTTAGTTATCCCGACTAATCGGCTGAACCGACATTGGCGCTGAATTGCGACACATACAACAGCTGACATTACAATAAGTGAGCGAAGAAATGGAGTTGGCTACTCAGGAATTCTGTGGAGCATCTCGTTATTGTTATTTGAATCAAGTACCATAAAAATGAGATTAAAATTGATGAAATCAGCGAAACATGCATTAAAATGAAGGAAGAAGTTAAAAAATAAAAGTTGTTATTCGAAATCGACGAAAAATGGCAAAAAGTCTTATAAAAATGGGTAATTTCCTTTTGTTATAATATATCATGATAGATGATAATACTAAACGGCATTGTTCTGAAGTGAAAAAAAATCACATTTCATTAAAATCTGCTCCCTGGTTACGAGGTACAAAGTGTTTATGGCTTTTTATTATATTCCGATTGTCTTGTTTTGGTTCGCTCGTTATGGATGTGAATCACTGAGAAAAAGTGTAGGTGGTTTTATGCCTAATTCAGTATTTAAAATGTGAATATGCCTGCAAAAATATTTATTGTATTAATATGTTTTGAAATTATTACTTACATTTCCGTATAGTTTGGAAATATTAAGGAACACCATGTTAGTATTCTCTGATTTTAGTATGTCATCAAATCGTTCACCATCTTTTGTTCATCAACGTAATGTAGCATGTTTACTGGAAACAGCATGTAAACTACAAGTTGTTATAATCTTTCGATATCAGGCACTATTAATCAAAGAACAAATTGCGTCAGTCATGTTAATAATATGAGTAACATGCAATGTTATTTAAGGAACATTACGTATTAATACACACGTGCTTCTCCACTTTCAAAGTGGAATGACGTAAGCCCTTTCACTTCCATATACCTATTTAAGAGACCATTGGTGGAGAATTGTAAGTAATCAAACAATACTTGAAATATCCTGAGATGCTCGAAAGACACAGCAATCAACAGATATTGTCGCGTCAAGATTCTAAAAATTTCGTGTGGAAAATCCAGTAAACGATGGGGGGGTGAAGAAACGCCACCTTTTGTTCGCCGGCCTGCTCTCCTAAATGATCAACGTTATTCTGTGAAGTTTTTCCTGCGCACAGTACCTGAACCCCCTGAGTTCATTCGCCCAGCGGAAGGTAGGGGGGAGGCGCATTGTACGCGACAGGTAGCATTGAGGGATGGAAACGGTAGGGGGATGCTCAGGTAGAAAGCTCAATGGAAACTCCTTTCTCTCTTCCTTCTGAGAAGGGCAGCTTTTCTGTTCGTGCCAAAATTCCCCATCTACATTCACTATTTCTTAACAATTTTGTAAGTACATTTCATAAAATAATATGTTGTTTGGTATTCAACTGTTGGTACTGTTAAATGTTAATTGTCATGATGAAAAGAATGCAATGAAGCACAAGAAATTGAATTATCACTCACAATTCTAACAGAAATTTTCATTGAATAAATGTTTTGATATCGAACATCAAATGTATAATTAAAAGTATTATAATTATTTATGAATAAATGTCTATTGCAATAGCAAAAAAAGGTGGGAATGTCATTACAACATGTACAAGAAATATGGTATAAATAATAAATATAAAATATAGTACAGAAAATTAATGCAATGCAAAAATAAAATACTCTTAAAACCGAAACCAAATAGCACAACAACAGTCAACTAATTCAACAAGAGTACAATGTCAAAAAGCCGAACTTTAAGTCTGGAACTTTCGATAGAATAAGGAAACCATTCATTCTATTATACTTGAACGACAAAATCCCCCCCCCCAAAAAATGAAATGAGGAAACATATGCAAAAACTTTGAAAAAACAACACTATATAATTTTTTCGATCCCCGGAAAATGTTTTTTAGTCAACTATTAAATGTGGGTACTTCTAAGATACTCACAGTGCGCTAAAAACTGTAATTTGTTGTTCAGATAAATAATTAATCAGCTTCTAAATATGAAACTCGTTCAGATAAAATTATAAGTGCAACAAAGAAAACAACATAATTTCGTCTGAACACATCAGATACTACAGATACTTTCGTTTAGTGTACCCACTTATTATATTAGTTTAGTGAAGTATACTCTAATTCAGTAAAGAATCATTGATTATCATTATATTAATTCCTTGCGTGTAATTAAAAATTCATAACTAACAATCAGAATTCAGAAGAAGGATCAAAATCGTTTATTTACGCCATTATAACACAGAAGTGGCCAACATATTTCCAGTCGGCCATGAAACATCGACAAAAATATACATAACAGATTACTTAATAACTACATTAAATAAAATTAAATTGGTGAAGTGATAATATAAAATAAAATTGGTGAAGTAAACGTTGATTTGAAACAACGGATCAACACTAACGGATCATCACAATAAAGCATTTGGTCTTCACATGTTATAAATGTAAAATTTACAAACGTCAGATGTATTTACCCGAACTAAAATGTACGTCAGAAAAACTTCTGTATCAGTTGCGACTCTTTTTCACTTTCCGATATTTATACATGTATTTTCTCTCATTCCTTTCTTAACATTTCGTGGGAACTAATGTTTACATGGTTTTATCAGCTTCTTCAAATATGTCTTCTGAAATATGTCCAATATCTTTCATTTGAAAGCATTTTTTCCCCACCAAGTTACTGAGGACTCCATATGTATAGAATAGAAGGCCCACTAAAATGTAGGTCTATTTCAGAACCAATACATTCATAAATGTATGCCTCGAATGGTAAAGGTGGGCTTGAATTTCTCAAAATGTAACACGTCGATAAAGAAATGTAATTGCTCTCGTACAAAATTATGGTATATTTGTTTTTTGTTTAATGTGTTTTTCTTGTGTGGGAATACCAACTTAACGTTAACCTGGCGCACCCACTCTTCAACGTTGTATATTTTGATGTTCAAAATTTCAAAATTTTTCAGTTCAAAATTTTCAGTTCAAATTTTTCAGTTCAAAATTTTTCAGTTCAAAATTTTCGGTTCAAAATTTTTTAACGTGGGTATAAATTAGTTCAAAATTAGTACAAAACTGTGGTATATTTGTTTTTTTGGTTTAACGCATTTTTCTTGTGTGGGTTTGCCAACTTAACGTTAACCTGGCGCACCCACTCTTCAACGTTGTATATTTTGATGTTGTGCATCGGTTCAAAATTTTTTAAGGTGGGTATAAATTAGTTCAAAATTAGTACAAAACTGTGGTATATTTGTTGTTTTGGTTTAACGCATTTTTCGTGTGTGGGTTTGCCAACTTAACGTTAACCTGGCGCACCCACTCTTCAACGTTGTATATTTTGATGTTGTGCATCAGTTCAAAATTTTTTAAGGTGGGTATAAATTAGTTCAAAATTAGTACAAAATTGTGTTATATTTGTTTTTTTAGTTTAACGCATTTTTCTTGTGTGGGTTTGCCAACTTAACGTTAACCTGGCGCATCCACTCTTCATTGTTGTATATTTTGATGTTGTGCATCGGTTCAAAATTTTTTAAGGTGGGTATAAATTAGTTCAAAATTAGTACAAAATTATGGTATATTTGTTTTTTTTGGTTTAACGCATTTTTCTTGTGTGGGTATGCTAACTTAACGTTAAGTTAGCGCACCCACGGGACACGTTGTAAATTTTGATGTTCTGCATTGGTAGAAAATTTTTTAAGGTGGGTATAAATTAGTTCAAAATTGGAACAAAATTATGGTATAGTCTTTTTTAATTTTTGAATAAGTGGGTGTGCTAACTATACGGACATGTAGCCTGGCGACTGCGGATTCGCGGAAGGCTCCGCGCGCAATGCTCGGCCGCCCGCCGTTCCCCGAACGCTCAAAGGCGCCTCCGCGAGCAATTTCCTTCGCGCTTTCCCGCAGCAAATTACGACCTATTCGTCTTGGGCAAGTGCAATAAAGTGCTGTTCTGTTAAGGATAAAGTGCAGATCTGGCTACTTCCCGAATTATTTGCTTAATGCTCATATTATCCAAAATACTAAATAGGATTAGCTTCGATTAATTTCGCCCTTTAGCGTTGTCAAGTTGACATTCACCAGAAAGAGGTGGCTAGGGCATGTTACGTTGCAATGACGAGGAATAGCAGATACCTGATGAACTTGAGGCTGCTGATAGGAGGTTTTAAGGCGAGTGGGAGATTTGAAATGTAGTTTTGAGTCCCACTGTGTCAGTCGTCACCATACCACCGACCTATCTCATTTGTACCCCTGAGCAGTCCTGTTGCTACGCATTTCCGTGATGGCGACGAGCCTCCAGCCTTCCTGATTTTCACCAATCAACCATGAGACTGAGAAACTTATAATTTCCAAGCATTTTTGTGCTGAAATCCTTCTTGTGAATACACAACACGCCCCCTTTCGCATAATCAGCTTGCTTGCAACCAGCGTCTTGTCTGATACGGATACCAGCATTAGCCGGATGCAGTCTGAGGATCGTCATTCATGCAGTTTTATCCCCTCCCATTCACTAACATGCTATTTAACCGCGCTCTCCTAACTTGAGCCACAATTTCGGTTTTTAGATGTAATATATGTATTTACACACAGGGTGTCCAGGGAGGAAAAATCGAAAATTCAAAAATAAGCTCTTAAGACAATTTTAAGCATATTTTGTCTAATCATAGCCCGCTAGTATGCCTGCCTTAAAGCATACTAGCGGGCTATGATCTAATAAACCACGTGGATATTCCGAATGGCTGAGCCGCAATAATCACTCAAAAATTGGCTTGAAAAATGATTTGTAGGTAAAAATTTGCATTACAGAAGCACAGAAACACTCCAGAAACATGTAAATTGTTTATTACTTACAAAATAAATTATTGTATTTGTTCAGAAAGAAAAAATAACCCAGAACTGCTTTTTTATTTCTCGCTTAATTTTTATTTTATTTTTAAATTTGAAACCTTAAATTTGTAATAATCATTTCGGGTTTTTAAGTACAAAGAGCAGCATCTCCTACATCCCTAACTACAGCCTGCTATCGGGAATCTAGCGTAGTGAAAGACGTCTCTTAATGAGTGTTCTCGCTTGCACAAGAAATAATTGCTTCAAACATTCCAACAAACCTCTGAAGAATGTATATTTGCAACCGCACGTGGTCGATCATGATTGCGACCAGCGTTGTGAGACAGTACATGTTCTAACAAAGCACTTTCGTCAGGAAAATAATGCATTTGATTCCGTAAAGTGAAATATTGGGATATGTTCCACTAGAATCTGATGACTGCATTTTTTACAAGAAAGATTGTATTTCGTCACGAATTCGTGTGGAATAATTATGGTTATTGACCGGATTCAAAATATCGTATATACCAACTGACCAATTTCATCAATGTATTTGCGAAAGATGAGCGGGTATAAAACATTTATCGCAAGGGTGAATTTCGACATGCATTAGGGAGCCGAAAACAAAGAAGGGGGCCAACTACATTTCTAGGCCCCCTTTCCATTCAAAGCTATTATGTATATAAGACTACGCATCTTACTACAAAATAAATAAAACATGCTACAAGAAGAATGAAAATATACCTTGAGTTTATAAATACAATTGAATTTATGCTGAATCGCTTATGGGGTAACAAGATGGAGTGGAGAGCCTTGTTCCCAAAGTGGTATAACAATTCCGAAACTTCCGAAAATGTTTTATTACTTAAGGGGACGTGGCCCTTTTCATAATCCCCCCCACTCCGGCCCCTCCTGGGTGCACGCGTACCCCCACACCACTCGCTGTTTGAAACGCAGACCTCCGGTCAAGTACGACTCGCAGTGCGACTTCAAAATCAGCGGGCGTTCGGGAGCGCTCCTTCGATGCTCTTTCAATTTCTCTGAAACAAACCATGACTTCGAATGTTTGACCGCCGCGCCACGCCAACATCCCTTCGCTGCTTCCAAAGAGGTTTCGCACTCTTTGCTTTCCTTCGTCTCGGAATCTCGGACGCACGGCAATTCGAAAAGACACCAAACGCGTACATACAACGTACATTGTTTTCGAAGCTATTCCCTCACAATCAACAAAAATTAAAGGTAAAAGTGAAACGGCATCAAATGGAAATGTCTCTTTTTGTCGTTTATAAGATTTTGTTCATTTCAAATTTACGTAATCACAATCCTTGTTCATTAAACCCGAAATATCGACATTGTCATGAATGTACATCATCGATTCGATGGGTTTATGAAAAAAAAGAGACTTTAATATGCCTTGTGTTTAGCCCAATTTTTTGGAGCTAGATGGTCCAAACAACATGACATTAATGTTATTTTGATATAAACTTTTAACTATTCAAATAATGTGAAAACGTACGTGCGGTTGTAGCATTTCAAACACTTGTTCAGGGATATGCCATTTTGACATTGGTTATGATAAGTAATCGATCGTTGTACCGCTTCATACAATTAGGAGGCACGCAAAGGGCAATGATAATGACGAGTAATGAGGACGGAAAGTAAAAACGGGCAATGAGGACGGGTAATGAAATTATTTCAGCCCGTCCTCACTGCCGGTCGTTATTACTCGCCATCCCCATCCTCACTTACTGCCGTGACCGTCAGTCTCCACTTTCCATTCTAACATTCCGTCCTCATTGCCCCTCCTCACTGCCCTCTGCCTGTATCAGTTGTTCTGGCTTTAATGGGAGTATAGAGTACGAGTGCAAGAACGAAAACATGCTTTATTTACTCTGCGCTGTTACTTTAATCTCCGCGGCAATAAAGGCATGCTTTAGCAACGGAAAAAGTGTGATTAAAGTCACATTTTGATCATGCCTAACGATAAAATATTTATAGTCCATTTTTTAAGGCACAGGGAGTATGTTATTTTTATTTGATTAGATTTAGTTACTATCAACGTCGTCATCTTGTTGCGAGCGTCATCCGATCCATTAGGGAGCGCTGTGTGCCACTTCACGGCCCGCGCGCCGCATTCGACGCACGTCCAGCGAGCGACGCAGCGTGTCAGGGACGCCTTCCTTAATCCAGGGGTGTCCAACTTGCGAGGCCTCAAGGGCCACAGCTAAAACCTTCAATACGGTGCGGACCATATTTTCATTACTCAGGCAATCCACACATCACTTCCCCGTATCGTTGATCTCGACAGTTTCGCCCGGCTGCTCTGAAACGCTGAGAGAAGGGGGGGGGCATGCGTGATATAAGGCCGTACCAAGCATAACAAGTGAAACACACTGGGATGATTTGGAATTCCTAAATTTACGTGAAAAAATCCTTAAATCAGAACCTATTTTTACATTAAGGGGCTGTTCACCCGTACAGGGCGTACGTGCTAGGCGCGATTCTCTCCAGACGCAGATGCAAGGAACTTTCGCATTTGTCTAATAACATTTCGCGGGCCGCCCGTTGGACAGCCCTGCTTAATCGAAGAGTAGCTGCTGAGGAACTCCGCACAGCCTGCTCGAATCTGACTCGCATGGGTATTTTTCGTAACGCAGTTTCCACTGCAAAATCTTCGCGCGACCTACTTTGTTTAGGTACTTTCTTTGAATTCTAAAAAAGTTCTATTGGTTTGTCAGGTGTGGGCAGGTATTGTATTCACTGTATTTTGCGCTTATCCAGTTTCTGAAAAATAAATTAACAGAAAAGATTCATACATTTCTAGAAA
>JAHLJT010002406.1:26841937-27020752 GCA_031308135.1 Acheta domesticus | reverse complement strand
TTTAGAACACTGGGAATGTATTATTAAATAAATATTAAAACGTAAGAAGATGATGAAACAAACGAAGACATGTTGCATAACGTCAACATAGAAATCCACGATTTTCGGCTATAAATATTTAGAAAACGGCACTTTTAACAAGATAATCATGACATTGGATGCATGACGAAGCGAATGAACCCGAAACCCGTTCGAAACTCTTAAAATTGCACATTTTGAGAAAATTTTCTAGGACGACAATGAGAATAAGCGAAAGAAGGTGGTCGGCATTTTTTTTGAAAAACAAAGGTGTTGTGTTAAATCGACGCAAGTTTTTGAGACAGTTGGGTTCTGAAAGCCGTGGAAAGCACATCGAATTCACGTCGGTCCGATTCAAAATTCATAATTATTTTTTGGGACTTGTAATTTTGTTGTGGTGATCGAGCATTCAGTTAAGAACTGTGAACGTGTAGTAAAACGGGACGTATTCGTATTGAAGACAGAAGAAGTTTATGTTATTTTGTTAGTGATTTTTCAATGGAACATTTTGGAAATTTATGGGATTTTCCACGGAAGGAGATTAATTGAAGAAGACGAGCCGCACGAGATTCAACAGACCCGACGGCAACGCACGCGAGGAGGCGCGTGTACATCGAGGGAAGTGGCAACGGCGCGGTTCTTCAACAACAAACGCAGGAAAGTGGCGCATCAGCAAACGTTCGCGACGTAATTCATGAATCCAAGCTGGTTTCGCGATTTTTAACAATAATGTGAACAGTAATGGAGATTACGGAACTGAATAGTCAAAAGTAACATTAATCCAGATAAGAACGATTTAACAAATACTAAGCAAGGATAATTAATTTCATTTTTTTTGTGTATTAGTATAGAATAAGTACGTACGTACGAGATTTTGCACAATATTAATAAAATTCAATTGCTACAAGGAATTCCTTTAATTAATTATCATTCATGATCAGCTGGTCAATGATAAATAAAGATTAGCATAAGAATTAATTGTGATTTATAAAACAGAGCGAATCGTAACAATCACGCCAAGAGCACCTATATTAAAATTTACATTGTTGCCGCAGTTAAAAGAAACGCTGATTAAAGTTTTGTTTTCATGTTTAAAGGAAACACCGTGTTTGATTTCAGTAGCATATTTCCTGGAAACTGTTGTTGTTTTGAATGTTGTTTTCAGCCTGGTCCGTACGGAGGCACCCACCGCCCACGACCCATAAATTTTTGCAATCACGGGATTTAGCAGAGTAATATTCGGTAGTAACGTCAGATAGATAGAGAATCCAGAGGAAGTCCCGTGGGTACTTTTGCATTGGCAGCCCCGTGTGGGGCACAAAAGGGGGAGTACTTTTTGCAATACCTCACCTTTTTAAAATGTTATTTTATAATTATGAACGGTAGATTAGTCCCGCCTTGATATGAAATTGCCACGTTGGTAGATCATAAAATTCTGCTTGGTAGACGGGGAAAATATTTACTTAAGAAATAAAGTAGGGACAAAAAAGAAAACAACAACATATTTACTTAAATGAACAATTTACTAGGCAATCGCAATGTAGCTTACACTTAAGAGTGCTTACAGAAAATAAGCAGATGAATTGACACGGAGAGGCGAAGAAGGAATGCCATTAGAACAGTCCGCACACATAGTGCGATTTTTGTAACTTTGCCCCTCAAGGCCTGTTTCGTCGCCCAAGAAATACCGTATTTTCCCGCTAGTTGGTGAAAGGAGCTCAGTGAAATTTGCGTGGTCAGACGGAAGACCAGGCCTCATGGCCTGAGTCTCACCACGTAAAATAAGGCAATTCAATTCAATTCAAGGCCCGTCTTCACAATGGGATATGTCGCGGTATTTCGCAACTTTCTCTGTCGTGCCGCAATATATCGCATGATGGCGACATGTCAAGCAGTGCTTGCGATCATGCGACATCTAGCGGCACGAGTGAGAAAGACGCGAAATGCCGTGTGATATTCCATTGAGGTCATAGGGGCTTGAGGGACAAAGTTATAAATATCGAATTATACGTGAATGTTTTCTGATGTTATCAACCGCTGAGAACTACGAATCAATCAGCAAACGAGCTGGAATAAACAATGCTTATGGTGTTTTGGAAACGAAGAAAAAAAAATTGAGTTTGGACGTCCCGGAGTTCCCTTCCTGAGGCTGAGCGAGTAGTGCTTTTTAGTTGCGAGTGTCGTGTGGGAAGAAACACGGTCAAATAAGTTTTTTACCACAAGGAAAGTATTACATTGTTGAACAAATATATTGTTGGATACAGAATTCCATTGTTGGATTAGTGTGTGTCCGGAAGGCAGAAGCCTGCTGGTCGCCAAGATGTAATGATTTCGCAAAGACCAAAAAGAAACAGTCGGAAATATGATGTAGGAAGAACACGTTTTGTGTTAAAAAATGTGAGTTCAAAAGCTGGCCAGTTTCAAACTTTTAAGGATGTCGTGCAAGATAAGATTATGTTTTGAATATTAAGTTGGAATGATTACATGTTAGTTTAGTACATATTGTTATTTTGTGGTTTATTTCAATTTTTGTTATGTAAACTGTTGTGAAAACGAGATGGGAAGATAGTTCGTTGGTTGATATTTTAAGGAGAATATATATATTTTAATGAAACGTTACTTTCATGAGTTAAAACGAAATTGCGTACTTATTATGAATAATAGTATTTCCGTCATCCGTATTTCCGCCCATTCTGAAATGAATTTAATTAAAACTCAAGCCCTTTAGTAGGTACGATCGTCAACTCACTATATAATAATTTTCTAAGTTCTTGATAAAAAAAATCGTATTTACGATTTGTAAAATACTTTGTAAAAGAAAAATAGTAAACCCGAGGAGCATGGCACATATTTAGCAGAAATTCAATTAAAGCCCATAATTCTTTATTGTTGTATGTGGATATTTCACTGTAAATGTTTAAAATGCAAAAACGCAGATTCTATTAAAAAATTGCTATTATTTAAAAAAAAAGCAAAAACCGATTTTCTGTACCAGGAAGAATTCTGCCTACGAGGGATCGAAGCGGAATTTCAAAACAAACAGATAAGAGGGTTGCGACATTGACCTGCAGGCATCTTATATCAAGGGAACGCATGTTACAGGGAGACGATATCTGTGCGTAGAATACACTACTTTCCCGCTAATCAATTTTATGGTTTTCAAGTGCATTGCTGTGTTAAGGACCTGAAACGAAACAAACACTGGTGCTCTGAATACCCAAGCGGCGGGCCTTATGAACACTTTATAACCGATACGCTTCACAACAAATAACATTTTTTATGAATTCAATTTATTAAAGTTAAGAGAAAGGAAAATACAATAAATAAATGACATGATGCTGAAATAAAAAACATAGCTCGATGAAAACATTATTTTATTGATATATTATGCATGCATGGTCCTTTATATATTTATAGACAGTCAAATTTTATGTAAGAAATTGAGAAAATCTTGTAAATTTTTTCTTTAATAATAATGGTAATTTATCGTAATAATAAAAAATATTTTACGATATTTTCTCAATGTATTATGCAAAATTTGACTGTCTGTAAATATATAGAGGACCATATGTGCATAATTATATTATTAATAGTAAGTTACAGCATAAGAAATTATGTTATTGAAATGATACGATAATTGCAATTTTGGAATGTTCCCTTGAATTTATAATTCCCATCAGTCACTCTTATTTCACGGTTATGTATCCCATTTCTATTGAGACACTTATGCTTTTTTCAGTAGTAGTTCTAGTAGTAATAGATCTCGAAGGCACATCAGCAAATATGGTCAAAATTCTATTTTTATGTAATGAAATCTAAATAACTTTCGGTGTAGTAGAGGCATATAACCTAATTGTACTGTTTTATCTACTCATTTCCCAATGTTATTTATCATCCAACTCTCAAATACACCATAATAACAACAATAATAACAACAATAATAATAACAATAATAATAAAAATAATAATAATAATGAATGTGACGGAGGATCGTTGATGAGATGGCAAATGAAAGGGATACAGAAAGATATGGAGGAAATGAGAACAAACATTGAAAAACTGGCACGAGCAGTTTGCCCACTGCAAACTCCACTCCAGACCCTGGAGTGAACTTTCCTGGCTGATAAGAGATGCATTGCTGCATACGTTACAAACACTCCAACCAGTTATGTACGCGTGGGGAATATATACCAAATTATGCGTTGTATTATTTTAATACATGAATCTAGATTAAATAAGTATAAAATGCAATATTGATATAATACTAAGGCTAAAGGTGCTTCTGAACAAAAGTACAGAAGATAGTATTCCAAAACATAACACGCACACTGCTCATAACAAATAAAATATTCTCACATATCACTGCAAAAAAATAAATATTTTAACAAAATCAATCTTGACGAGTATTACAATAACTTCGTATTTTATACATAGAGTGGAATGTTCTTTAAAAAACCAAAAATATTTTTTAAAGAAGTTGCTTTTCCACAATGCAAGACAGGAATAGCAGGTATTTAATTGAGGGATGCTTTTCCTTGGAGCTTGGCTGAGGCATGTCAGCTGTGTCGCAAGGAGAACCCACAGAGTATGATAATTCAGTCGGTACGCGCAGTATGAGAATTAATACAATCAAGTGTTTGCATTTTTCAGTCTAATTCTAAACTGTTTGTTTTTGTTTCCCCCCCATGTTTGTGGAGATCTAACGATATCATAGACGCCTCTGAAATGGCCAGAGGCTGTGGAGCTTTCTTTCAATTTCTGTGCGCATTGATAGTTGGTAATATGTTTTTTTGCAAATGTCACAGAATCGCGATTTGTCTTTAGTGAGTTGATTTCAAATTGGCCCTACGATGTCACCACGCCGGGAGAGACTGAAACCCACCAACGAAATGAATGAGGGGCCTTGGTATCTGCTGTGTTCCTCCATGCCTCCCTGGGGCGTTGCAACAGCATGCCGAGGGATTCTCACTGGAGACGTAACGTGTGCGGCGATCGTTCTCTCGCTTCGTCTCCCGAGGGTTTCACCGCCAGCTCTCTCGCTCCCTCTGGCTGCCGGGGAACGGCTCCCTGTTGGCCGGGCCGTAGGGCGGGGTGGGGTGGGGTGGGTGGAGCGGGGTGAGCGGGACGGGGCGGGGCGGGCCGGACGGGGTGGGCGGGGAGGGGCGGGGCGGCGCTGGGATGGGACGGGGCGGGGCGGGGCGGGGCGGGGCGGGGCGGGGCGGGGCGGTGCCGTGCGGTGCGGGGTGGGGCGGAACGGGGTGGCGGGTGGGGGGCGTCGTGGGGTAATTGGGTCGTTGAAGGCCCCCAGCGGCCGGGGCCCGCGCCAGTCAGCTGCGCCTCAACACCGCCAGCTGACCCAATTGTGGGCGCCCCCCCCCCAACCCCCCAACCCTCCCCCGTCCCAATTCGCGAGATGGATGCTCGGGCGGCTCAAGGGCTGCCACGTCCGTCAACATCCATCAGAGACACTCACGCCCAAGGGGGTGAAGTTAATACATCTTTCAACCAATTGTGAGAGTACAGTGAGGAAACACTTAAAATTAAGCTTCCAAAAAGAACACTTTTTAGATACAGGTACGTTTATGGATATTGATATTACAAAATCATCGTACAGAGAAAATCTATCTAAACACGGTAGAGATGTTTCTCTATTCTGCGCTTGTTGCAGAGGAAATAAAAACGTATTCTACTAAGTACTTGTCTGAGGCACTAATTTATCTAGATCTTTCTTGAGTACAATAACATTTCCCCGAAATTGTTGTCGATAATTTATTTTTTATAATTCGGAAATTCTAAGACATGACGTTAGATGCTGAGAACACACGATAACTGAATACGTAACCCGATATTGTATGCCAGGCCTTAGATACTTACAGATTTCTTGAGACGAACAAACAAAAGGCTTACTGAGAACATTGCATATGAAGATAGTTGAAAAGTGCGATGGCGAAATGGAAAATGTTCTAGAAACAAGAATTTCACACATTTATCTGATTGAGAACTTAAAGAAGGAACACGAGGCATAATAAGTGTAGACAATGGAAGTGAAGCGATCTCACAGGCGGAGAAGAGCAAGAAAAATGTGTTTATTGCGTGGACTGGCTGACTCAGCACGGCCGACGAGACTTTCGATGGCTCGTCGGTCAGTCATAAGAATCGAGTTTCAATAGTGTGTAACACATGAATGAGGCATGGATAACAACCGCTCATCGTGAAACACACACTATCGGATCCAATGCAAAAGGATGTTGGCTCTCACCCAAGGCCACGTCACGCAACGTGACCAGCAGCCCTGAGCAACAAATTCATTCACAAATACACAAGGCCCTCGGAGATAACGGAAGACTGTCGTTGCCAGAACAAGGCCTCGAACGAGAATAAAAATATTCGTTTTTTGCTCTCGTCCTTCACAATTCTAGGTAAATATTTATTTCATTGTTCTCCTCAGCTTGTTTGCCCAACTCCTACAAACGATTAGGTGGAAATGAAACACGGATCTGAAGGCAGACAGCAGCACGAGAGCGTCATGAAAATTGCATCTGATGAACTATTCAGTCAGCACAGTAACTTTTAGAGGTCGTTGGCTCATTTTTTGTCATACTTACGATCACTACCACTGACAACACCAGGTGTTCCAGGTAAGAGCTTTCTCCGTGCTAACAGACAGAAATTCAACATGTACAGTGATTCGAAATGAAAATCGACAACTGTCCTAATTTCTTACACTTATGAATGTTTGTTTTAAAGAGGAAATCACTCCGAAAATAGAAAATATTTCCAACTGGCAGGGTTGATGATTTCTATATTTTAAGAGCTATGTTGCTTTCTATTCTGAGATATTTATTCAGGAGCTGTCATATCTCTCTCTGTTTCTAAGCGATTTGGCTAGATGACAGTTGATTTAAATTTTATTATTAGTTTATTGTTTTATTAATTTAAAGATTTAAATGAGATAAATGATTGATAACTTCATCTTCAGCAACAAAAACAATTTATTCCAAATTAACAGTAAATATAATAACAACATATGACTAGCCTATTGTGATATACCAGAACGGGACATGGTTGATTCATAATATTAGTTGTATACGGGGCGACTAAATGGACTTGTAAAATGGCGATATCCGGCCCTAGTAACGCCAGCGCAGAGGGTTGCTATGGTGCAGGGCAGGTAAATAAACTAGCTGCAAGCCTCGTAGGTGCCGGAACGCTGGCTAGATCGATATAATAAAGAATATGTGATTGGTCGAAAAACGTATGACGGACGAAGGCGCGGCTACATGGGGTTGTAAGAAATGAGCGGGTTGGCGGGGGGCAATTAGACTTTCTGGTGTTTACCGCCGTGTTTTGGAAAAAGAGAACGTGGGACGCTACCGACCCATCAAGGGTTGCAAAATACAGAAAAACATTCATTCGGACTTGGAGCTTCGTTGAGTGCAGATCGTTACAGTCTGACTCAGAGTGGTGGAGTGTAGGTCGTGAACTCGGCTCTTGAGTTTCGTGGAGTGCAAATAGTGTGCGGACCTTGTAGTTGAAAGTGAGACTTATACATTTTCGTGCGAAAAGTAACAGTCGTCATCGGACTTAGAAATTATTTGCCGGAGTACATCCGCGGACTTGGGCAGTTTTGGGTGTTCACCGGACGATAGTTCGAACATTAGTATTTTATTAAACTCGTGTGAAAGATTATAAACCTAAAGCGTCGGAAAGAACTTAGCTAGATTTTATGCAGTGTGGACTGGATACTTCAGCAACCGCGCAAGATCAGAAGACAGAAGAGCGACTCGGATTCATCGGCCAAGTGAGAAGCGTCTTCGGAACGAGCGGGTCGGCAAGACGGTAACATATACTGCAGTATATTAAAATAATATCTTTTAAAAGGGGTCATGGCCATTAAGTAATCTGTTAAAATTAACATTGAATAAATTGTTAAATTTTGTTCTTTGGAAAAAGAAAAGAGTCTGTTCATTTGTCAATCATAAGCTTCTAATTAGTTGGAAGCAGAGAATTTCCATATTTCAGATTCCACGCCAGGCTGTACAGTCGGCAGATCAGGTAATCGGCTATCTTAGCGATAGCGAATACATGTAATCCGAATCCATCGGCCCAAGCTAGCTGGATGCCCATATAATTTTGACAGAATTAAATAGGGAAAAGTTAGTATTAGTTTATGTCACCTGTTCCTGGCGCCTACATCTTTCTATAAATTCGGAACAGGTCAAACTCACGATAACGTATTACGAACCGAAGGATGAAGGTATATTTCACTATATATAAATTAATTAATTTAAAATGCGACAAGTAAGTGCATCGACATTCTGTCTCATACAAGAACTGCGCATGTTCTACTTCGTGCGATGTGAAAGAAAGTCATCTAACTGCGCATTTGGTGCTCCACGAAACTCGCTGAAGCATTGCGGTACAGCTGTGGTGATGGCTTGTAGGGGGGATGCACGCAGGGCTGAGTCAGCGCCTCTTCACACACACGCGCGCGCGCGCACACACACACAGACACACACACACACACACACGCACGCACGCACACACATTTCCCCATAAACAAGTTCCTCTTCAGGATTTCAGCCCAGCAGATTTTCATCTGGATTCGTATGCTTTGAACTGAGAGGCACGCTCACTACATAAGTGAAGAGAAAGTCGCCTACACAGTATAAGAAAGTCAATATGAAGTTCTCTAATAGCGAATATTAGAACGCGTATTTCAAAATGGCATTGTAACCCATTTGAATTGAATACGTTTAATTTGTGATTCAAAGATAAATGTTTCAACTTTCATATGAATGCCTGCAATAATCTGTCTTGTTTTGTCCATATCTGTTTATGTATTTCCACACACAATTTTGTATTTCACAGAACAATTCAAGTAGAGCGTACTACCAATTTTACAAAACGTTTAGGTAAAATATATTGTGACCTTGGGATCAATTCATTTTTTCAGTGATGCGTGAGGGATGTGTTTGGCATTCAAAATATACGTTTTGATAAGCAGCCCGTAGTCGTCAGGTTTTTAATATTATTCTTTATTACCAGTTGGATTACAGAGTTCCAACCCTTTGTATTATTAATTAACCCCGTACAAGATAATAATGTTTCTAAAAAATTGGGTGCGTCGTCTGCTTTCGCTTCCTGACTTCTAAGATAGTTCCAGCGCCCTGCTAAAGAGCGCGCGCACTCCCTTCAGCGGCGGACGGAGGCGGTCACGTGATCACGCGGCACCAGCCTCGGTCACTGGTCGCATTTCGCACATCTGACATTTCACGGAAGAGCGGATGATTTCTGTGCAGGCCCAGGCAAATGAACGTTCCCGCTCCACTGCAACGTGCTATTCTCGTATTTTAAGCAGTGATCCGATGGCTGGTTGGATGAGGGTGGTGTCCTTCCACTGACCGGCTCGCCGCTGCTCCAAGACTCACGATTCAACGCAAATCGGCAGGAGCAGCTCTTGAGCTTGTTCGCGCCGCCGCCGGCCAAGTTTTCAACATTTTGCCTTGTAAGTCAATGGAATGGTAACTTTTAACTATCCAGTCAAGCACTGAGAGAAATGTAGTACAATGTACTAAATATGTTTAGTAAGCGATCGTTTAGTAAATACAATTATTCGTGTAGTAAGATTCAGTAAACATGATTTAGTGTCATTTAGCAAAACAGACAATTCATATTAGTAAGTGAATAAACAAAGATAATTGTCAGTGGTACTATACTTGTTTCATAGATAAAATCATTTGGTGAGATCTACGTTTCCTGTCGTCACTGTTTAGTAAGCGCGCGTTCTCGGCAACCTGACCAATTCGAATAGATGTAGAGCCCGTCTGAAGTCTGAGAATTTAACACTGTGTATTGTATTATACGCTATACAAATGACGTATTTAGTATTTGATTGGTTTTCAATAATTATCTTGTATTCTAAACGAATGGTAGAAATACCGTCGATAACATCAAACCGGCAGGCTGCGTCCGTAACTGCTCTGCTTGACTCGAGTCTGTCAGGTAATCGAGATTAAGGAAGTACGAGTCCACGGGAATTTACGATGAGTGACCGCTCCGGAACCGCAGTTGCTACCTGCCTGAAGGGATAGAAAGGAAGTATTGTCTTTCACGTTTTGTTTAGTTATTATCATTGCAATGTGTTTTGTATTAGTCAACGCAACGATTCGTTTAGTTATCTCCACTAGATGCCATTCCTTACGGGGTACGACCTGTTTAGTGAACATTACTATACGTGCATTAATGATTTTAACTAAATAGCAGTAAACGTGACTAAGCACTTTGCTCTGCCAAAATATACTATACCGTTAAGTTGAATCTACTACGTGATTAATTGTATGAACTAAACATTTCTCAGCGTGAGGTTGTGTTTATTTCATGTTCTTGAACAATCATTTTAAATGCGTTGACGCAACAAGCAATGAAATGTTAAGAAGTTTCGGTTCTGTATTCACAAGGCAGTGAAAATACTCTTTCAACATTTTTATTCAAGTAGCCATGGTTCTTTGATTTCTAAGACTCGCATCAGTAGTGTGCCCCCAAGCTCCATCCTTACCTAATGAACTGCTCTGCAATCTCTTATTCGACGGGGATGGTGGGGATTGCCTACCCCTGGGGAGTTGGACATTCCCCGTTGAGGTGGTCTTCATTTGTCCTTGCCAAGATCATAACTAATGAATTTGCAGGAACCGGATTTAGGATCTTGACATTTTGATGTATTCGAAAGAAGGTAAATGGAAAAGCACATTTTCCCCATGAGCATTCTTAGAATTTATCGTGACTGTGCTGCGTAAAAGATGGTCTTCGTTTCAATCGTCAGATCGTCCTCCTCTGGCGTTTTTAAAGACTCTCTCTGCAAATAATGGCCAATTCGCACTCTGCCTCTTAGTATTTACTAGATATTTGATTGTGAACGTCTGCAGAGTGTTCAGAGGCGTATCTAGGTATTCAGGCGCCCATGGCAAGTATAGAATCTGCGCCCTTATCAGGATACTTCCAATTAGGGGTGTTATTTGCTTTAGCGTATATATTCTAAATAGCGCCCCCCCTGTGTGTGGCGCCCGTGGCACGTGCCATGTCTGCCATGCCGTAGATACGCCACTGAGCGTGTTACAACTTCCGCTAAAATTTGTGAGGATCAATATTACTCAGAATTTATTCTTAAGCCTCCTTCAACGCGCCCCCCCCCCCACACACACAAATCCCCTACGTATACACAGAAGGCCACGAACGCTGTTTTTGTGATTTTTTTTAAGGCAATGCTAATGGAAATTAGTCATAACAACGGTCTAATCGTCAACTTCATTGGTGACCCGTCATATAAGAGGAAGTACTGTAAGAATAGATCGATTTAAGAGGACGGGAAACAAATGAACGACATGCAGGGCGATGACACTGCAAGAGAGTGATGAAGCGATTTACAAATGAGGCAACCGTAAACGAACGCATCGATGAATTGAGTGCATGGACATAACCTGCAGTTACGTTGCCAGCAGTAGCAAAACAGTCCCCCCAAAGTGGTCACCCCTCATGGTAATCTCTATCATCATGAGGCGTACCCACTATAATTCGATTTAATCAGAGTCCTTTGACGTTTAATCAGTTACCGTGTCATCCAGTCGGGCGCTTAAACATCACTACTGTGACCTTTAAGCTCCCGATTGGATGACACCGTAATAGCTAATTGACGGCAACGGCCTCTATGTGAAAATCGAAGTGTATAGTGCGATTTTTCTAACTCTGCCTCTCTAGCCCCTATGGCCATAATGGAATATCACTCGGCATTTCGCGCCTTTCTTGGTCCTGCCGCTAGATGTCGCTTGATCGCAAACACTGCTTGATACGGTCGCGTTCATGCGATGTCTAGCGACACGACCGAGAAAGACCCGAAACACCGTGCCATATTCAATCGTGAAGACGCGCCTTGAGGGGCAGAGGTAGAAGAGTGGCACTATAGGCTGCTCTGCTCCGAGTTCTTCCCACCGGGAGAGATGGCTCAGTGCATCAACCTGATGTCACTGCAGTCCCTCTGACCGGGAGGTCCTATCCCGACGGCGGCAGGATTTTCGACACTAGCTTGTCTGCTAGGTCGAAATCAGTCGCTGTCTGGAGGAGAAGTCTAGCGGACAGCTGCTCTTTTCGGTAGTTTTCCAACAGTGTCTCCCATTAACACCAGGTGAATGCGGGAGGAGAACCTTAAAAAACGGGCCACGGACCGCGCGCGATCTTTCCTTCCTCTTCCTTGTCCTATCCCCTCCTCTTACACACACACGTACAATAACATGCACTACACTACCACACATGCCGGGGAGACCGGTCGGGAGCTTAGAGCTTGTCCCGGCTGGGGCGGTGCCCCGCTGGTGGGAGATACCTGGTTGAGGGGAAACCCCGCTAGTCGACGGTAGGTCGACGCCAGATCTCGCCATCCGGCGGGGAAAAAGATCATCGCTACCTCCCCGAGAAAAACACGCACTACACTTACGGGGCTTTTGACCTGAGTAGTTGACGCGCTCGGAAACGCGAATCAATCAATCAATCAATTCGAGTTCTTCTGGGTCCACCACGCCATTTTACCCCCGGCCGCGTGGCGCGGCGCTGTGCGGCGCAGTGCGGCGAGACGAGGCGAGGCGAGGCGGCGCCAGGCGCTGAGAGCCGTTGGCAAGCAGCCTCGAGGACGCCCCGCGCGCTGCGCGCTCAGCTGAGAGGCTGCAGCCCAAGGCCTCGCGACGCGACGCGCCACGCACGACAAGGCGCTCGCGCTCCACCGGCGGAAAAAACAACTTCACGGACCACGCTGACGAATTGTTTCCTCTTAACCTCTCTCGCTTATGAATGCCGCAAAAAAAAAATCGATTCCGAGATCGAGACTCTCGCGGGGCGGCTGACGCACTTCCCCGCGGAAAGTGACGCTTGGCTGAGCAATTCCAAGTCAAGGGCGAGGTTCGGGTGTTCGCCCCTCGCGTTAACGGAAAACACCCTTGCGCCCACCCAACGCGTTGTACGCGGATACACCTTAAAAAGCATCGCCGATCCGGAAGAACAGTGACGTAACTGCAAAAACGTCAATTTTACAGGAGAGTAAAAAATGTTTTTGCCATTGTATAAAACGTTTAATTGAAAAGGGTGTAAGTGACACAAAATAATGGTATATTGAGAGTATGTAGAATATATACTGTACTTTCACTAGATTAGTGCAATTACATCAACTCCTAAGTTAGATACGTTATTGTTTCTCTAAAAATTGTTCGTTGTTCTAGAAGACACATACTGACTGTCTAGAAGACACTACAGCTACACCACAGTTTCTCTGTGTATGGTATGTATTTCTGATATTGTCTATGGACTTATTTGAATTTGACAAATTTTTGCAGTTACATCATTGTTGTTGGAACGACAATTTGATGGATTTATTTTTACCGTAAAGTAATAGTGCTGACTCTTGACATTTTCAATTTTCAATTTCTAATAACTTTCCACAATTGACTGATTAGTGATTCCGGGCGTCGTCAGCTGCTAAGGACGTAAGTGTAGTGCATGGTTTTTTCCCTCAAGAGATGTCGGTGATCTTGCACCTCTAAATGGTGAGATCGGGGCGCCGACCTACCGTTGACTAGCGGGGTTTTCCTCCACCAGGTCTCTCCCATCAGTGGGGCACCGGGACAAGCTCTAAGCTCCCGACCGGTCTCCCAGCAAGTGTGGTAATGTAATGCATGTTATTGTGTGTGTGTGTGTGTGTGTGTGTGTGTGTAAGGGGTGAGGATAGGACAAGGAAAAGGACGCGGTCCGTGGCCCGTTTGTAAGGGCACTGCATCGGCATTCGCCTGGTGTTAATCGCAGAAACCACGGAAAACTACCGATCAGAGCAGCCGGCCGCTAGAATTCTCCTCCAGACAGCGACTGTATTCGACCTAGCTGACTAGCTAGTGTTGAAAATGCTGCCGCCGTCGAGACTCGAACGTAGGACCTCCCGGTGAAAGGCACTGCAGTGACATCAGTTGATTCACTAAGCCACTTTTCCCAGTACAAATTTCGAACGAACATGAGGTTATATTGAAATTCATGTTTTCACTTATAAATGACAGAATAAATTTTAATTTCTGACCTGCATAATTTTTAAAATGCGATAAGACGTGAACTCTTAAAAAACCGAAATAGGATTGCAAATCATCGAAAATAATAGTATTAGTTGAACCGTAAAGTGGAAAATCAAAAGCACAGTCACGAATTTCTCAAGGAGATGGCATGGCGTATTAGAGATACAAATCGATCCCTCGTTTTGCAGAATTTTTCTTGTATATACTACCTCAGATTCTATGTAAGATGTTGTATATTTCAAGTTTGAGATTTGAACCAACTAACCACTTGCTTACTTTCTGAAGCCTATCAATAGTCACGGTCATTAACCAGTATGCCGTTCGTAACGTAAGTGATAATAAAACTAATGAGAAACCTTTTAAAAATAACATTTTAAACGGCAGAGAATTTAAGTTTTATTCTCTTGGAAGTTGTTCCATATTCCATGTTCTTCTTTATTCTAACAAATTTCCTGGCACTTTCGTTCATGTGACCTATCCTTCTCCTTCCTAAAAAGAGCTTAGCTTACATCCTTTATGACATAAAAACTTTACGTACATATTATGACGTGGTGTTTAAATCATCATCAGTTGTTTGGGAATCGATAGTCGAGCCTTCGCAGACTGTACATCGCGTGAGGTCTCCCATTGTCGCTTTTGATCGGTGTACAGCTACAGGCCCCCTCCTAATATTATATACTTTTTTGTTCGGATATGAATTATTCTTTTTGTAATTGTACATAATTAAAAGTATTTTGGTGTGTTCTACTAGGTTTCATAGTTGCTAGAGTGAAGATAAACGAAAGTTGTTTGCTGATTTTTTTTGTGTTGATTCCATTGAAATGGAGGAAGGCCAGAGTTTTACGAAAGTACCATAATTAATAAAAAGCATAATTTGTGGAACGTTACAGGGAGAGGTGTTGCAGGGCATCAACTGATGATACTGCAGTCCAGCTCTGACCGAGAGGTCCTACGTTCGATTCCCGATGGTGGCAGGATTTTCTACACTAGCTAGTTAACTAGAGAGAGTTCAGTGGCTAACTGAACTCTCCCTAGTTACCCTAACAAACGAACTACGCTAATTACTCTAACAAACGGACCACGAACCGCGCGCGATCTTCCTTCCTCTTCCTTGACCTATTCTCACTCCTTACACACACTCTTACACTAACACACACTACACTACCACACACACCGCGAGATCGGTCGGGAGCTTAGAGCTTGTTCCGACTGGGGCGGCGCCCCGCTGGAAGGAGATACCTGGTTGGGGGAACCCCACTAGTTGACGGTAGGTCTGTGCCGGATCTCTCCATCCAGCGGGTAAAGATCACCGCCACCTCCCGATGAAAATACATACACTACCCTTACAAAACTAATGACGTCAGTAGTTGACGCACCCGGAATCACTAACAATCAATTGAAATTCGCATAATTTATTTCATTGCATGCTATTTTTTTTAAATTGCTTTCTGAAATTGGCCATCGTATATTTTAAACTTTGCGCGTTAGTTCTCCGTGGCCCATGGTTCGACGATCATTGGGTTATTTTCTTTTGTTCCGAAGGCTGTCTGCCCTCGCCCGCGCGCACCTCAGCGACCAAACGACGCGCCGTCGCGTATCTCGGGAGGGTCAACAAGATTATCGGCGCAGGCAGCTCGGGCTGACGCGACGAGCTCTGGCCTGGCGCAGTCTTCTTTTTCCGTCCATTCTCAACTTTCCATGACGTCACAAGAATTTTGAGTAGTCACTACTGTCACCATCTCATCTCAGGCTGGGAATTCATCCCCGGCAACCATAATTCTGTACCATTTCGCAACATAATTTTGTTTTTCGGAAATCAAGTATTCCCATTATACTTTGTAACATAATTCTAGTACCTTACTATTTTTTTCTCGAAAACTACTGTTTAATATACTGCCGTAGTTTGCAATTATTGATTTTGACGTTGATTTTGTTTTCTTTCTTTAAGTAAATTATTTTACTGGTTTTTTAAATGGGTGAACAGTTACCAGGGCCACGAAATTGTAGAAGGAAATTAGGAACAGAAAAATATCTTTAAGAAAGTCATAAACGCATTTGTAAATGCTTACGTCAGAATTAACTTGGGGAAAATTTCTTTAAGTTTTATGTTTTGTTACTAAATATGAAACAGGTTCTGTAAATACCTGTAAGTAACACTTCACTTAGAGATTAATTTTATTTTATTTCAGTACAGTTTTAATGAAATTCACTCTAACATTGATATTGTACTTCTGTTTAGTCCAAAAATATTCTGGAAGAATGGATAAACATATTCAGTTTATTTCGTATCCTGATTGAAAGGATGAAATAATACCACGCTGTTCATTTTACAAAAATCTCAACTTGTCCTCTATAACTTGGAACGCTGGAATGCCTATCATTGACTAAGATTTACTGCCGGCCCGGTGGCCGGGATCGCTAAAGCAGTAGTGCTGGTGCGATCTCGGACCGAAGGGCCGCGTGTTCGAGTCCCGCCTCGGGCACGGTTGCATGTGTTCGTACTTCACCCCTTATTATCACCATTTCGTTTCATCCTCATAGATACATAACATTAAAATCCAGTAGCTAAAGACCTAGAAGTTGATGCTACCTAAATAACACACACACCACACACACACACACACACACACACCAAACCACACAGTGCTGTATTTAAATGATTAATGCAATGTATTAAAAATGCAATGTTGATCAAGAAATTGCAAACTGGCATTCGCCAAACACTTAAATGTTATCCTTATTTCTTTTTAAATATCTTACCTTTAGCCTCATAAAACGTAGTATTTCGAGAACTTACGAAAGTATGCCATTGAATCCATAAACAAAAATTGCTCCAATGACTTGCCTCTTGCTTTTACAGATTGTGGCATCACGATAATGAATAACAAGGGGCGTGCAAATTAACAGCCCACACTTCGACCCTTGGCTCGTAACGATCACATCTGCATTGCGATAAGGAAACTCTTTGCCGCAAATCGATCGCCAAAAAAGGCTTCGAAGCTCATATCTCGCATCATGTGTATAACAGCACACGGTCCCTAAAGGCAGGGGTCAGATGTGCAGCGATATCTCCTTGCTCTAGAGAGTAAGGTGTAACTTCTTTATTTATTATTTATTAAAAAACACGAGAATTTGAATTGGCATTTGAGTAGAAAAGTTCATTTATCACTTCATAGGAGAGTAAATATAGTCACAACTGGACTCTGCTTATTGGTCGGATATTCAGAAATACACTAAAAATGTCACCAAGAATAAGTATATTCTTTCGAAAATAATAGACTTTGTATTAATTGTTTTTAGTTATTTAAGGTCGCATCAACTTCTAGGCCATTAGCGACCGCTATTGGATTTTAACGTTATCGTCTATGACGACGAAACGATAAGGTGATGATAGAGGGTGAAAGGATGAACACTTACAACCATACCCGAGGCGGGACTCGAACCCGCGACCCCTCGGTCCGAGATCGCTACGCCACCACTCTTAGCGATCTCGGCAACCAGGCTGGCAGTGTCGCATTGTTTTAATGAACTAAGAAATATTGGCATTGTTGTTCACTATCACAATTATTCCATTGGGAGCTCGTCGAATGCAAATCACTTCGATAGACGAGTTTAGATAAATCAACTGTTTTTCCAGAGTTCATAATCCAATGTTCCTCTGAAAATTTGCAAAAACAACTGAAGTCTTCTTCAAAATAAGGTGACCAAGGAGAAACGATCCTGCGTTAGGAAGTCCACATTCATGCACTTGCATAAGAAAGGAAAATACGATGGTAAATAATAAATTGAATAAGGAAAACCCGGATCGATTTCAATCGATTTGTGCACGAGTTTTGTGCGATCACAGAAAAATAAGTGAAATGGGCTTCTAGAACATTGCACTGTGTTTTCGTTGGCGTTGCTACATGGAGATCGAAAATTCATTTATTCCTTGAGATTCAGACACACTCAGATTTACTTTATTTTGAATAAAGTATGATAGCATTCCTAAATACTTCGTTAGTAAATTTGAGATATAGAAACATAGAAAAGCACAATACTTTCTCAAGAGTTAATTTATTCCTGGCAGACTATTCCAATAAGAGGAATTCAGAAAACCGAAAATGAAACGTACGTAGGTGTGAAAGAAAGCGGTGTCATTTCGACGAAAATTCAAAAGAAATGTTTCCGAAATATATACGACACGTCGATTTCAAGATTTGATACGTAGTTTTCCAACATCAATTCGAACTCAGATTATTGAAAGTCATTGCCAGTGTGGAAGAGAAGTTCCTAACTACAAACCTCATCAGAGAGAACCAACAGGTTCTCGATTGTCTCAGCTGCTTCGAAGAAAACACGCTTATTTAAAGGTTAAGCGAAATGCGATTTTATTGCATGCAGTGTATCGTTAAATTCTCAGAAGATATCACAACAAAACATTTCGTGAAATAATTACACGGAAAAGGAGCCATAAAAAATAATTTTCAAAAAAATATCATTTAATAAAATTTCAGGAATTCCTTTCCTCTCAAGTTATTTATTATTTCTCCACAAGTACTTTTGGTATTGCAATTTTGAAATTTTCTATTTTGGCACCCTGATTATACTTGGGATTTTTTTTCTTGGTGCGTGGGGCCTAGTCTTCACGATCTCACGGTATTCTCTCGGTCATGCGGCACGGCGTCGCATGATCGCCAGCACTGCTCTATACAGTCGCGATCATGCTTCTCCAGGCGGCACGACGGAGAACAACGCGAAATACCGTGAGATATTCCATCGCGAAGACAAGGCCCCACGCACCAAGAAATAAAAACCCAAGTATAATCAGGGTGCCAAAATAGAAAATTGCAATTGCTATCAGCCGCGCGAGTGGGGGGGGTGGGAAAATGGACGAGCCTCAAGTGCCCGGGCATTCCAAACAACCCAACAAGACGGCACCCGCCACCCCAGGGATTCGCTCGCCTAAGATGGCAGCGCCGCGGCGCGGCGCGCCGTTCCGTCGCAGGCAGCTCGCGGCGATTATCCTGTTGGGAGGCGTCGCGACGCAACGAGCTAACGACGCCGGCTGACGTCACGGGAGGGCGTCTCGGCGGGGCGGCGCAGATGCGCCAGGAGAACCCCGGGTCGTTACACCCAGGGGCGCGGTAAACAGAATCCCCTCGCTAACTACTTCTCTTCGAGTGTAGTATTATTTAGAGATTGCTATAAGAAGGGACTACGTTGACAGCTACTTCTTGGCCACTGCTGCCAACGTAACTGCAGGTTATGCTCATTTACTAATTTTGTCAATGCCTTCGTTTACAGTTCGCTCCTTTGTAAATGGCTTCATCAGTATCTCTTGCAATGTCATCGCCCTGAATGACGTTTCCCAACCTGTCGTCTTAGAGAAACTTCTGTGTATTTGGAATGGGACCCTTGAATCCTAAGTAACGTCGAGAACCATTTGCTGTTAATCATTGGTAATACCACGTGTGGATTAGGAATTTCCGAAAATTCTCCAGTCGCCAAGCTACGATAGAAATTGTCTGGAAATTTCCAATGCGCGAGTGGAATTTATCTATTCGTGAATGAAAAGGCATTCGGGAAATTTCAGAATGCCAAATAAGCTTGTCATTAATGAAACTCATAGTTCCAGTACTCACCCTCTTCTAAGTATCGCAACTTATGATTGATCAGTAAAGAGAAATGGTAAGAAAAACCGGTTAGAAAAAGCGACAATTGTTTTAGACAGGCTGTTCTGACGGGAGCAGTGCGTCTAAAAATACTAAAAATAGTTAGTTTATAATGTTAAGCTTTATTGCATGAGTACCTGTTTCAAATTTAAACGAATGTAATAAAGCAACATTATAAACGAATTGCCTACCAACATTTTAAATTTAAAAGAGAATCAAACTTAATTTTGCGAAACAACTTTGTTGTGACGTCTCTGGTATTTGACATCCGTGCGAGAAAACGTAGTCGGCTGTTGCGCTTATCCCTACCTCTCCCCGATTCTCTCGCTGCGATTGGCTGAATGTGTGATAACGTAATCATTCGTGCCGTAATACTAATACGTCATCATTTGTGCCGTAAAACGTCCGATTATGAACGGTTTCTCACTACAGTAAAGGTCGTTTATAATGCTGGAATACAAAAATATGTATTACTAAATGTTAATGGTGAACATTACTGTGGTCACGGGGTAAAAGTTCTTAAGTCAAAAATCTTAGTTTAGGGAAAAGAAGGGTTAGATTATTGAGCCAACGCTTCTTCCTATTCTCAACGGTATTTTCCAACGCTTTTTTCTCATTAAGGAGGCAACATTTGAATTCGGTCGTTTTACGAAAATAAAATATAGATACTTAACTTATAGTTTCGGTACTTAACCCAATTTCGCCAAAAATTTACTTAAGAACTTTTACCCCGTGACCACCGATTTGATGAGTGAGTGGAGTGACTCCGAATCTAAGAAACCTACGCGCCACGCTCTTCGTGCCTCCGCTTCTGTCGCCATCGGCTTCGCCGTCTTTTCCCCGACGTCTTCCGTAGCTTCCGCTTACGCCACGCGCCGGCCGCCGTTTGCTCCACAGCCGCCTGCGTCTCCACTTGTCTGGCGATCTTTGCGTGTACAGTCGACTCCGGTTGTGGTGAACTCGGATGTAGTGAACCCTCGACTATAGTGAACTTACGTCACTGGTCCCACATTGCAAAAAAGCATAAGAAGATTCGGTTATAGTGGACCTGAACCTTGGCTATAGTGAACGTAGGAAATGCTACGTCCTAGAAATTAATAGGATCTCGCATGTTATTAGGGGAGTAAAAGGGACTTCGAAGAGTGGGACAGTGCTCCAACAGTGCAAGAGGCATTGAAAGGTGTCAAGACTGCATTACTATACTTACACATACGTGACAGAGGACAATGCAGAATCAAGTATGAAGAGAGCACGAACTCTGGAGAAGGATCTAGAGAAATTACTAATGAAAAATATATGAATCAAACAATTAAAAAATATTTCATTTTTTGAGGACAAATAAATATTGAAATTTTCAGTTCGTGCTGTTAATGAATTTTGCTATATCTCTATATTAATAAAGTCAATAGTTGTGGAGAAATTCTGTTTATTTCTGACACAATCGGATATCGTGAACCTCTGATACAGTGAACCGAACATGTTCCCAGAAGTCACTATAACCGTAGTCGGCTGTATTCGCCCATTGATCGCCCACCTGCAACTGGTCCATTTCCGCGGCCTGCATGGCACGGCTTTTCTAGGAGAGGCCGCGAGAGTTGCTATCCCTAGTCCCACACCCACCAGCCCCAATACAGATACTCCATCACTGGAGGGGACACACTAACAGAAGCTGCTGACGTGAATAAGCAGGATAGTTGAGGGTGATCTGCCATTTGGCCAACGGAAGAAGGTGCTGATATAAATCGCTAAGCGGCAAATCCAAAGACTTTCCTGGGGGAAGTCCGGCCATTACAAATTTATCCTAACAGAATGGATCCACTTCATCCAATTCTACACTCTTTTAATAATGAAAAATAGAGCATAGATTTATAATTATTACAACTCACAAGTACATGTTTTCCTTAAATTTCTATAATGTAATTTTCACATCCAGATTATTTCAAATCATAAACGCACCAAAAAGGGCTCAGCAGTTTGAAAGGTTGTTTCATTACATAGTACTTAAAGAGTGTAATAAAACTGTTTAAAAATGTATTCAAAGGTTCTTTGGGCTACAATTATTTTGCAAATCTTATTTTCCCTAGATTTAGACGCGAGGTGCTTGGGAAACTTTTCATTCTATTCCTCAGTTAGCATTGGCTCATACGCTAGATATCCCGTATAAAACGTCGGCTAGTGCATTCATATGGATCATACGAAATAACGCGGACTATGTACTAAATGTGTCCTGCCCATTAACACAGACACCGTAACAGCTTCACTTAACACCGTACTCGTAAGATTTCCTTCTACTGAAACTGTTTAATGGGTTTGTTTATAATTCTTTGCACGGTGTTTGTAGTACGCATTGTTTGTTTGCTTAGTACTGTGTCCAGCCGCCAGACAGCTACTCAAAGACGGCAGCCAACGTTCTCGCATTTTCCGCCTTCTGCCCTGCTTTGAGGTGCGAGCACAAGCAACCACAAGAAGGCGAGGACTTTTCAACGACAGTCGCCTGCGCTGCGTCCTTCTTTATGTGGACGAGACTCGAGCCATCAGGCCCGCTCTTCCGCTTAACCACGTAATACATAAATATAAAGATAAAAATTGAACAGTACTTTCAGTAAATTAAATAAAACACAACTTTGATATGTCTTGCCCCTGGGCACACAAACTGAAAGAAAAAATGTCCCAGCGTTTTCCTTAAGTGGCAGGGGAAAACCAGGGAAAACAAAGGAAGTGTGCACGCTCTTCAACATTGAGCAACAAAATAAAATATTAAAAATAATTTAATATTTCAGTGACACAGAACACCCTTCTGCGACCGTTCCATGTTTTATGATTTCAGTCGCAGACTTGTGTTTCTTCCCGTTATATTTGAGACCTACTAATAACGCGCTGGTTCCCCATTGGACATGTCCATGGGACGTTTTGTAGCAAAATATCTTTCCAGGATACATCGGCACATTTTTGTCTTGCATCACCTCCAGAAATAAACTTAAAATATGAACCTGCCCTTTATTAAAAATGTGACTGTCTTACAGAACTAAATGACCATCGTGATTTGAGATGAAAAGATGCACCCTATTTAAAGAAAACGTTGGTTCAGTATTTTCAATGAAGTTCGTGAAAAAAATGACGAAGCTAAATAGTCTTTCGCTCTGCACAAAGATTTTTTTAAAAATTGTACTACGATAAGTTTTAGTTGCGATACACGTTTCCGGATAAATAAGAGCATATTGGGCATTAATAAAAGTAAATGACAGATGCTTATTCATTGTTGTCAAATAGTCTGTATATGTCTTGTTTCAGTGGATAGTTTCGTGCGACACTACTGGTAGTTCCGCGAGACAAATAACTACAGCAGTGAGCTTCTTTGAGGTGGAGATGAAGAATTTGTGCGCTTTTACTTTGCAGCTCATAAATGACATCAACCAATTGCGAAACATCAATTCGTAAGATCGCTGCGTTATCAGTGCTTCTAACTTAAAAATCACCCCACCCATCCGCGCGTAGATCAAACGACGTCAACACGACATGCACACCCGGCGTCGTTCACTGATTGCTCATTCAAACAGAAATCGTGTGCATGTTTGCTGGCGGCGAGCAGGTGGCATTGCTTCCCCTTTCCTACGGCTGACAGTGACCCCGCGGTGGGGCCAGCCAGCTAGTTAGTGCCTTATTTTACGTTGCGAGACTCGGGCCATGAGACCCGTTCCTCCGCTTGACCACGCTACGCTCCTTTCATTATGAGATACCGCTACGCTCCCTTCTAGACGAGAAAGAAGGTATTATCTCGGGCGAGGAAACATGCAATTTGAATTTAGCTCAGAGGCTTTAAAGGTTTGAGCTAGATCTTTTCTTTGTAAATGATATTTTACATGCAGTAAATCTACTACATGGGACAACCGGCTTTACTTCCCCTCCGGAAGGCGTGCGAAGAATTTTTTTTGCCCTTAATAATCCACGGCTTCCATCGGGTTTGAACCCGCAAACTTGGGTACAACTCCCCTATACGCTGACTGTTGTACCACCAAATCGAAGGGGGAGGGGGCACTTGTGGTGGCGGCGGTGATGGAGGCGGCAATGGGAAGGGGGGGTGGCGGCGGAGAAGGAGGCGGCAGTACCGCCGGTGGTTGCGGTGGCTGTGGTGGCGGCGGCAGCGGCGGAGGAGACGGTGGTGCGGTGGTGACGGTGGAACCGGCGACAGCGGAGGGTGGCGACAGCGGAGACGGTTACCTTGGCGGCGTGCGTTGGGTGGCATCGTCGACAGCCGCCCCCGCCGCCGCCGCCGCCGTGGCGGTGTGCCGCGGCGTGCGTCGGCCGAAGTGCGTGCGCCACGCGCGCTCCTCGCGGCCGCCGCTGCGGTTTCCTTCGCGCCTCCACCGGGCGCTCCCATGACGCACGCGACACCGGGGTGCACGCACTGCCTTCCTGCCCAGGCGGCTTTACATCTCTACACGTCCCAGGCGAGCTGCAAGTTAGCCGCACTGCTTTCACCTCTGGTTTTGTCACATTATATCCCGAGAATTCGCAGGGAACTGTACCTTGCCCGTTGGTTATACTGCGATTGTCGTAATTTTGCCCCTGACAGGAATCAGCTGTTTTGCTGCCATCCAATTAGGAACTTATATTTCGCGACAGTGACGTCACAATGGTAACGTTCAAGCTCCCGATTGGATGAAACCGTCTACAGCTGATTTCTGTCAGGGACAAAGTTACGAAAATCGCAGTGTAGTAAGATCCGGCTCCCACCTTCGCGCTCTCGCCAGCGGAGCAACACTGTGCTCGGAGCTCCTGCCTCGTGCCCTGTCATGTGCACTGGTGGATTGCATGGAAGTGCAAATGGAGAAGAGACGAAGATTAGGAAGGGATGCTCGCCAGCGTTCCGAGGACCCTTTATGTGGGTTCCACCCCGGCATTCGCCTGGTCTTGATGAGAGGAGCCACAGAAAACTACCGACCAGAGCAGCCCTCATGGACTCAGTCTGGGGCCTTTATGAACCCCGTGTTAATCTGACGTATCTATAAGTAAATAGGAAATTTAAAGAAAGTAAACAGAAATAATACTCCATCCTCCTCTGAAATACTTTTAAGAATTCTGGGGAACGGCCAGTACTATATTAAATATATTATTGGGTCGACATATTTCAATACAGTAAACCCTCGTTAGCACGAACTCGCTTAACATGAATTTCACCGTAACACGAAGAAAACGTCTGTCCCGGCAAGGGATTACGGTAATACGGACATTTGTAATACTCAGATAACTCGGATAACACGAATGTTTATAACCTGAACTCCGATTATTTCGGTCCCTTGGAATTCGTGTTAATTGGGGGTTTACTGTAATTATAATTTAAGGAGTGAATGATCCAATGCAACTCGAGTATTAAGAAAATACTAAAATTACGCTACGTCGGTAGTATAGTTCACTTATTGTAGGAGATAATTAAGCTTATTCCCAAGGCGTTAGACCGGCAGCGCATCACCCAATGTGGACTACAGCCATACACGGTATAGTTTGCTCAGCAAGTGATTGTCTTTTAAGTAAACTACGCACTATTTTGTTTATTGCGTTTTCCCCTCCAAATTATATTGGAGACACCGGCATATCATCTTCGGTAACATCAACGCATGGCCATCGAAATCAACAAGAATTTCTGAGACGTGGTTTTGAAGCCACGGCGCGAATCCGATTGATATAACAATGATTCAACGAAGTCTGGTGAGACTGCGGTCTCACACCGCGGCTCCGGGAAATCGGTCTGGCGACATTGCCTTGGCGAGTGCGAACGTCGGATGTTTTTTGCAGTAGAAATTGACAATTTGGCGGCAAAATAGTGAATATAGGTTTGACAGCATCGGGACGCATTATATTTCCATTCTTATTTTGCACGATACTGTAATGGATGACTTGAATTGCAGATTTAAAATAATTACAAACCCATGCCAAAGTTTTGTTCGGTATCATTGCAGATGGCTCGATTTGAAAAAGACGAAAGAGGAATTCTGGCAGAAATTTGCCAAAAGTTCCGAAGTTACGCCTATTTTATTTTTTTTATTCGATATCGATCATCTTTGGACCACGCGAACGTGCCACTGTCCCCACCGAGGCCCGGTGTTTTCCCGAGGGTAAGTGCACGTGAGTTTTTTGGGGGGTGGGAATCAGTATTTCCATGCTGGGTGCATTTTTACACCCCAGGGTTGTTAGCCCTAGGGGAATGAAATGAGAAATGATGAAGGATGAATGGACAAGCATAGATACATAGAAACATCCATACCCCCGGGCGGGGTTCGAACACACCTTTCGACCTTATAGGCACGAGGCAGCTACGGGTCTTCAGCGTTGGCGACCTCGGCTGTCCGGGCCGCATTTCATTGTTTTCATTTTTCACTGGATTTGAGAATGGGACTTATTTAGAGCTCTCTGATTGGTCAGTGATGGCGGCGCGCTAAACACGGGTTCAGCTCATCAGCTGCTGACTCGTTCTCGGAAAGATACGTGGTACGGCCCTTGTGAAAACATGGAAACATGTTTCTTGATGCAGAAATGAGTTTGGAGCTGAATTTTCAATTGCGAGGTGTGAAAGAAAGGAGAGAGGATTTGCAATCCGTTTTGTAAGCAAGAAAGTGAAAAGTAAGATATGGATATCAGATGCATTTTGTGATAGAAGATGTTTTCAGATGTTTCATGAAACTCATTTCTACATCAAGAAACCTCGATAAACAACATTACAAATATGCATGTTTTCACAAGCGCCGTACCTCGTATCTTTTCGAGAACGAGTCAGTAGCTGAAGCGCTGAACCCGTGTTTAGCGTGCCGCCGTCACTGACCAATCAGAGGGCTCTAAATAAGTCCCATTCTCAAGTCTAGTGAAAACTGAAAAGATTCATCCGGACCGACTACATTATTCCTATCGATGTTGCCATCAAACACCGAACACTGGCACGCGAGACGAGAGGAGACGAGACGCGATGCGGCCGGCGCCGCCGCCGCCGCCGCCGCCGCCGCCGCCGCCGCCGCCGCCGCCGCCGCCGCCGCCGCCGCCGCCACCACGCTCCGCCAGCGCCGCGCCGCTCCGACGGCGCCGCCTGGATCCAGTTTTCCGCCTCCCGCGCGGCATTCAACAACGCGTTTATTTGGCTTGGTAAACACCAACAAAGCGAGGAAGCGGAACACCGCGGGGCGGCGTTACCTAAATTCTACGCGCTGTTTTCTGAGCTGAAGAAACTTTCAGAATTCCCACGATGTGATACAGCTGCTCGAGTGGCAGAGCGCTCTGAATCTGCTGATAAACGAACTAGTTTGTGGAAGCTTTGCGTGAACATTATAATGAGCTAAACGAAACAGAAAGTTGTTTTGTTACTTCATGCAGCCAATAAGCATACTTCCAGGCAACCTGGATAGGCGAGACTGAAGCCCATCGCTAAAGCTGAAGGGCAGTGGCTCCCTAGACTTGAAGGGTTGCGAGTTCGAATCTCGCCTCGGGCATGGATATTTGTGTGTTTCCGTACGCGTGTTAAGCTTCCGTTACCCCAAAGCTATAAAACCAAAGTTAAAATTACAGTGGTCGCTATGTGACCATAGCAGTTAAAAAGCGTTCTTAAATAAGTAAAAAAAGTACGAGACTCAACGTTTTCACCACGTAACCTATTTAGAAAAAAAAAATACAAATATCATAATACATTATAAAATAAAATAGAGTAATCGAGATGTTACGCATTACATTTGGCAGAGTTAGGAGTGACGATAGGAAAAATCGTTTATTTTTAAACGGATTTCGATACTACAGCGTGGAGCTGATTGGTGCTGTTAATTTAGTTTTCTAACATCCAAACTCTAAATATATTTTCGAACATCTTGAACGATGGTTCTCCAATTATTTTCACAAGTCACCTTCTTTCGGGTCATCGGAAAATATCGATGTTAGTACATGGATGTTTCTGGTGACAAAAGATGGAGGTTTTCTTGCCATCCGCAGCGCGCAGAGGCCACCCGAGGCGAGCGCGTCGGGCGCTGCGCTGGCGAGGCGCCACTTCAGTAGTTCGCCGTACGCGCCGCGTGAATGACTGCGATTACACATCAACGGATGCGGTCTTACTCAGCAGCGCTGCTTACGCGCAAGCCGCACCAACAAACTGACCGACCGCCACGGGTCGACGGATGCGCACGACACTTTCCTCCGTTGAGGGTTTAAAGTCAGATGAAATGCATACGGCACCGCTCACTAGTAGACGAAGTATTGGGCCTTGTCCCGGCTGGGGCGGTGCCCCGCTGGCGGGAGATACCTGGTTGGGGAAACCCCCGCTAGTCGACTGTAGGTCGGTGCCGCATCTCCCCATCCAGCGAGAGATCACATCCATCTCCCGATGAAAGAACACGCACTACACTTATGGGATCAGTGACCTCGGTAATTGACGCGACCGAAATCAATAACAATAAATCAATTAATGATTGGACCTTCTCTTTTTGCTTTCTCGCCTTACGAATACTTCGTAAGAAGAGAAAGTTATGTAATCGTGCGGCGGAAAACGGGGAATTTTCGCCAGACAAAACTCTTATAGCAGGGGTCTGGTGACAAAAATGTGGATAAAACCTGTTTCTAAATTTAGAAAAAAAATCCTCTATCTCGTCAACGCTAGCGCCTAAACCGTTCGGCCGATTTTCTTTAAAAGTGATATTCGCCGATCGTTTTTACTCGTCTCAAGGCCTCTTGAATTTGAATTTTTGATATTTTAGTATTTCAGGGTACTTTACATGAAGCCCATTTTGAGATTTTCTAAGTCAAAAGAAAATGGCTCCAAACTTTTTGATTATATTTTGTTGTGAATACTGCGAAGAAAGTTGAAGGGAATGACGTAGGTATCATTTTCGTTGATTATCCTAATTTTTCGAAAATTGCAAAAAACTGTTTAAAACTGCAAAATTGAAGATAGAGATTTTTGCCTCAAAGTCGGTTGTACAGAATTAGCACTTAAAATAAGTTCAGGAACCCTTTTTTGAAAAAACGAGTAGTTTCGCGTAAATTGCGATTCAAATTTACAAACAAAAAAGTTCTCAGAAATCGCTTCAAATTTTTTCTTTAAAAATTCTGCACGTGTGTAATAAGGGGCTGTAAATATATAAATAAACTAGTGGTGCCATAGAATGGCACATACTTTCTCGCAGTAGTTATTTTTCAAATGCCGATCAGCGGATAAATTATTTGGAGTAAGCGGTTCACCGCTGCCTTTCTTGGTCATGTTTGAAAGACTTGTTTTTCGCATGTTGAAAATTACCGGCTCCTAATGATAAAATCGATACAATTACGTTTTGACTAAAATATAAGTAATTGCGATAAATTTACTGGAAATGTCTGTATATATTTGTTCAAATTTTTAACTTTTAACAATTTTTTACTTCTCTTCTTGTATTTGTAAATCGTATATACCATCGTATCAATTGTTTCTTAATCATGCACTTACCATTTTATTGGTCGGTTCTATTCTTTCATGGCTCTGTTCGACTCAGTCGGTGTTGGTGTTGCGTAGTGGTATAAGTGCTGGTTCGTTGACTTTGAGTTTCGGATGTCTGGTCTCGGTACGGAAAACGTTTGCTGGTATAATACACTTTTGCTGGTTTATGAAGTAGTGGAATAGCAATAAAGACCGTATAGAAGCAGAGCGAGAAAGTATGTGCGTTAGAAGCATCACTAGATACAAAGATGCAGTCACATTGTCAAACCAAAACCTTCCGCCATTTATTCGTCAGAAAAGTTCTTGAGTTTAAATGTGTCAAGTGGTATTTTAGACGGGCAACTTTTAAGCCCTCCCACTCCCCCCATCGCTCACGTTCTACATCTGTCCTTTTCTTTAGTGTATCAACTTATTCCATTTCGTTCAGCCTTGTGCAGAATTTATTTATTATAACAAATCCTTTTTACTTTTCGTACAAATATACATTTAATTTCTAACAAAAGTGTCGCGTTAGTAGGTCTGTGTCTATTTCCGATTGATAAAGCGAACTGGAAATGGTTTTGAAGCCAAACCATCTGCTCCTTAATCCAAACAACGTCACTACGATAAAACTGGTCTTGATAATGGAGCTTTGTAACACGTTCCCAATAAGTACCCGATGTTAACCAATCCCGATAAGTGGTATTCATATTCTCTCCATGTTTCGGAATTCAGTGAAAACGTACTACGAAGAAGACTTAATATATGACACTGCATTTCAGCGTACATTGATATTTTTTATTATTTTATCCGGCGTCCATTGAGCAGTTGCTTGTAATTACTTCACATGCATTAGTTAATGTAATGAGTGGCTTACAATGGCACTGTTATTAATTTTATACACTCTTAGTTGCGTCGTCTGTCTGTCTTAAAATCTGTTCGATGATTAAGAATTCCTATGCCTTACAAGTAGAATAATATGGAATATTAGTAAAGACACTGCAGGTTTCGCTTGAAGCTGCACTTTGCTAAATCGGTTTCATTTGGAAGCTGAAATCTTTTAAAATTAAATGCCAAATTACCTTAAAATATTTGGGAGTATCATCCATACAAATAAAACATGGACTTTCCGCTTGCCTTGGTTTTTGCATATGTATAATTAGGTCTTGCCTGTATTACTAATCAAATAAACATTTTGGCTATCCTTTGTCGCACTTCCCTTAGAGAAATCGGCCTACTACAGTGAGAAAACGAAATAACATATTGTAAACAATACTGTTAGGGTCCAGCTGACGCTTTGTTATCATAAGAAATTAAAAAGCGTGTAAAATGTATTTCTGCCATGTAAGATCTCTTTCCTTCGTATTGTCCATGGGAAGTCTAGGAAAGAGGAAATTCACTGTTGCGGCATGGAAGGCTGTGAACAGAGGATGTGGTAAGGACATAAACGCGTGGTGAAATGTCAGCCATTTGAGTGTCGGTGGTTTTGGAAGAGCGGAAGTGAAGGGCGGAAGCGGAAGTGAAGTGACATGAGAGGCGAAGATTGATTGATTGATTGATTGTTAGAGATTCCGGGCGCGTCAACTACTGAGATCATTAGTCCCAATAAGTGTAGCGCGTATGTATTTCTTCGGGAGTTGGCGGTGATATTTCCCCGCTGGTTGGCGAGATCCGGTGCCGACCTACCGCCGACTAGCGGGGTTCTCCCTAACCAGATATCTCCCACCAGCGGGGCACCGCCCCAGCCGCGACAAGCTCTAAACTCCCCACTGGTCTCCTGTCACGTGTGGTATTGTACTGCATATAGGTGAAGTGTCTCTGAAGTGAAACTGTGAGGATAGGACAAGGAAGAAGAAAAGACCGCGCGCGGTCCGTGGCCCGTTTGTTAGGCTACTGCTCCGGCATTCGCCTTGTGTCGATCGGAGAAACCACGGAAAACTACCGATCAGAGCAGCCGTCCGCTAGAATTCTCCAGACAGCGACTGAATTCCACCTAGCTGACACGCTATACTGCGATTTTTCTAGGAAGGACTCTCAAGATAACTCAAATCCCATCTTCGCGATGGAATATGTCACGGCATTTCGCGTCTTTTCTCGGTCTTGCCGGTAGAAGTCGCATGATCGCAAGCACTGCTTCATATGGTCGCGATCGTGCGAAATCTAGCGGAACGACAGAGAAAGATGCGAAATGCCGTGACATATTCCATCGCGAAGATGGGATTTGAGTTATCTTGAGAGTCCTTCCTAGAAAAATCGCAGTATAGTGACGAAAATCCTGCCACTGGCGGCGCTGCGTGGCGAGGAAAACGGCGGAGGAAGAAGGCGAAGGCGGGATGGGAGGCGGCCGAAGAAGGAGACGGAGGCGGGGGCAGTGGTGACGAAGGCAGCGGAGGCGGTGGTGGGGGAGGTGAAGGCGGATGGGGCGCGCACCTCTTGACCGCAGCGTCCGGAAGCCGCAACTTCCTGCGACGCTCATCTCCGCCCCCGAACGGAAGAGGTCTGCATGGCGCAAGGGAGGCGCACGGGAAACTCAATCTCGCCGGGGAAAGATACTCCTGTTTCATTTCTTTTCAGCGGTTCAAGTGTTGGCAATTGTCTCGCAAAAGTCTATTAATTGTGTACGTTGCAATCGTTCAGGTGAACACTGTTCCAGTATTCAGGAAAATATTTGACGTTCTTCGAGATGGGAGTCACCTTCTTTCATCGGGAGATGGCTGTGATCTCTCGGCTGGATGGGGAGATCCGGCACCGACCTACAGTCGACTAGCGGGGGTTTCCCCAACCAGGTATCTCCCGCCAGCGCGTCACCGCCCCAGCCGGGACAAGGCCCAATACTTCGTCTACTAGTGAGCGGTGCCGTATGCATTTCATCTGACTTTAAACCCTCAACGGAGGAAAGTGTCGTGCGCATCCGTCGACCCGTGGCGGTCGGTCAGTTTGTTGGTGCGGCTTGCGCGTACGCAGCGCTGCTGAGTAAGACCGCGTCCGTTGATGTGTAATCGCAGTCATTCACGCGACGCGTACGGCGAACTACTGAAGTGGCGCCTCGCCAGCGCAGCGCCCGACGCGCTCGCCTCGGGTGGTCTCTGCGCGCTGCGGATGGCAAGAAAACCTCCATCTTTTGCCACCAGAAACATCGATGTAGCTAACATCGATATTTTGCTTTCAATGTTTTCCTTCACATCGATATTTTGTTGCAGAACACCTCGATATTTGACTTTATTATTTATGCAATGCTTGATTACGTCTTTAAAGAATGTTTGTTATTTATATGGTATTTTGTATGGTAAATGTAGAATACTGATTAAAATATTAAGATGGTAAAATAGGGAAAAAGTATGATCTTAAATTTTAATTGTCTTTCTTTACATTCAATAATAATTTTTGTTAGCGCAGTACTACTAACATGCCTGCTAACCACACAGTAAAATATATCCCATTTTGCCTACGGTAATAAAAAATGGATAGGAAAATAGCATTTTTATTACTCTATATTTAAAAAATCGAATGTTTCAAACATCGATGTGTTTGTCAATGTTTTCGACATCGAAAATCCCTTTAGCGATGTATCGATGTATCAATGTTTTGGTAAAATTTGCCATCACTAGTGCGTACGCGCCTTCGCGCCATCAGATCCGGTGCAGACGACTCTCCTCCGCGTCATGCCGTCGGAGCCATGGCATTGGAGAGAATTGCGATCAGGGTCATTAGAACGTTTTCACAGCGATAGCCCAGTGGTAATACCGTTGCCTCTGCACCGTTGTTGTACAGAGAGGATTTTTGTCACTAGCTATATTCAGCCATTTCAAGTTCAACCATCTTCAGGAGGAGAATGCTGTCTACCGGGTGCTCTTATCGCTAGTGCCGTGGTATCTCCGATTAATACCAGGCGAATGCCGGAGCAATATCTTAACAAACGAGCCTCCGAACGCGCGCTATCTTTCCCTTCTTTCGTCCTTTCCCCCTTCCCCCATATCTACACGCTGATACATGCGCAATACTGCCACTCAATTGGGAACTTACTTAGAAAGGCTTTGCGGAGAAAATAGACATGTCTTCTATCTCTCTCTCTCTCTCTCTCTCCTACAATTACAAGTCTGTCTTTATGATCACATTTTGTAACTTTACTAAAAAAATCAATTTACCAATAATATTAGAAGGAATGGTTTTGCGTCGAAACAGTGCGCATCTAGTCCCCATTGTGTCCAGATATTAAATGCAGTAACTACCGTCTTGTCTGTTTTAATCTCTGAAATTGGCTTTGCCAGCGTTTTTTAAACCGCAGTGAATTCCCACAGCCCCGAGATATCTAAATGGGAACATATCCCAGCGGTCCACGGCCGTCCCAGATGACGCGCGCCGCCCAGATAAGACACCCCGTCCACGCGCGCCCGACACGGTCGCCGCCACGCCCCGCTCCCTTCACCCCTTCACCAAACGCCCCACGCCACCCCTTCACACCATCACGCCCCTTCACATCACGCCCGCGCCACCCCTTCACCAACACGCCCCACGTCCCGCGCCCCCTTCACACCGCCACTCATGTAGATAACAGTACCTGCGGCACTCGAATCGAACGCAGGCGCCGGACCCCGGCCGGCGGGCGGGCGGGCGGCCCGGCATAACGGGCGCCAACGCGGCGGCGACGGCGGCGGCCTGGCCCCACGCGGGCCGTCTAACGGCGCCCCCCGCTCCGCCCCCGCCCTCGCCACTCACAGGGCCCAAATGCTGCCACGGGGCTCAAAGCGAGGGAATGGCAGCGACCCTTCAAGAAATCAGAGCGAAAATTCGCCCCGCTTACAATCAGGCTTGCTTTGGCGCGTTACGAATGACAGACGATCATATGAACAGAACTATTCCTACAGAACGAATACAAAATAAAGATAAAATATGTACGAATAAACAACTCATTTTCTAAATTCTCGACCGACTTCAACATTTTCATGAAAATCGTAAATATCCATTAAGGAAATCTTTTATGCATATTTTGTAAGAATGATGCAGCGTGTGAAGAAGTTACTGCAATAACAGTGAAAACTTTTGAAATGTACTTTATTCTGAAGGTTGGCATGAACTATTATTGCAAGTAACATTTGGTCATAAGATACCAAAATTATGCATATTGAAGATGGACATTATTTATCAATATAATACATTCCATTTTACGTAGTTAAATTTGTATTTTTTTTCGTGTCACATATATTAACTGTGAAGGAAAAAAGTTCGTTTCGAAATAGCGGAAAACACGCATTTTGAAACAGGACTTAAGTTGTATTTTATTTAATTTACTAAATTACCTGGTTAGGCGGAAGAGCGGGCCTTATGGCCCGAGTCTCGCCGCATAAATAAAGTCACCATTATTATAATACTATTATTACTTTCGGTGACGTGTGGAACCACTGAAGGCGTTCTCACGAGGTCGTTCTCCAATGCCGAGGCCACCATCGACCCTCGGCTGATAGCATCTCCACCCACTCCCGCCGCCTTCGCCTCCGCCAGCCACGCCTCCGCCCCGCCCCGACCTCGCTTCTGCCATCCGCGTCTACTCTCCGCTGTCACTTCGCCACAACGCCCCACCCGCCCCCGCCCTTCCCGTCGCGGCCTCCGCCCCTACCCCTGCACACAGCCTCAGATGCGGCGTCGACAACAGAACATCGATATTAAACACTGAAACATTCATGTTAGCAATACATCCACCAAACGCCAGCGGTGTTGTTAAACATGGATGTTTTGAAGGTTGGTTCACTAAGGTAGAACATTGAATTTGTGCGCAACAGAATTTAATTTGGCAGTAGCAAGTGCATATTAATTTCTACTTAAAATTTAAATGAAAACAGAGTTAAAACTCCTACCTATATAAAGGAAATACCACAGCAGGAGGATTATTTCCCGCAAGGGATATGTCTGCTCCATGAAGGAAACAGCGTTCGTTTGGTTTGGACACAAAACAATCGTTCCATTAGTTATTCCATTAGTACACTATTGCGGTTGTGGAAATTTTTCATCCACAAACAAACATTGCAAAGGTAAAAACATCGAGTACAAAACATCGATGATCAAAAACATCAATGTGTAAAACATCCACATTTTTACAGAAACATCGATGTTTTCAAAATATCGACATCGATATCGCAACCCTACTCCGAACTTACGAGAGAGCAGCACCCACTCTCGGCAGCACAGGTCGGCGGTTTGCATTCGCACACCACCTGCCCATAGTGCGATTTTTCTAACTCTGCCCCTCGAGCCCTTGTGGAAAGGCATTTCGTAACTTATTCGGTCCTGGCGCTAGAAGTCGCGTGATCGCAAGCACTGCTTGATACGGTCGCGATCATGCGGCACGACTGAGAAAGACGCGAAATACTGTGACACATTCCACCGTGAAGACGGACCTTCAGGGTCAAAGTTATAAAAATCGCACTTTAGTGGAATTCTTTGCACGTGATGTTACACGTAATTTCTTCATGAACTGATAGTTTTTTGTTTCTTTTTTTAAAGATTTTGAAGGACAGTTTTACCTTGAAATATTGTACATTTTACTACTGAAACTCAATTCTCAGTGTTATCTTTTCCGTCAGTATCACGTTCACTTGTAAGTACACTCCTGAAGCTCAAAAAATTGCCTTTTTATTATTGTTACGATTTTATGACTTTAGGAATAGGAACGGAAACATTTAATTGTACTTCTGCAGTTGTTATAATACATTTTCATTTTCCCACTTTTATCCCATTTTAGCTTCTGATACATATTTGTAGTATTTTTCCTTATTTTTATCTTTACCTTTTTTCTCCCACCATTTCTATTCCATTATTTTGCTCTTTTTTCTCCCGGCATCGATCTCTAACAAGCTGGAAACCTACCTGCAAGCATGCACAACGCGAAGGTACGGGCGTGTTTTGTCTTTCTGTGGAAACGGAGACCACAGGGACAGATAGTGTTAAACATCACAAAGAAAGATGATACCAGTCAAAATTTTTGGTTTTTTACATTGATGCCGACTGGCTTTGTACTCTTAAGACAAATCCCTTTGTAGTATGGTCTCCAATCCACTTTGAGGATAGAGGATACTGTGGACACCTTTTTGAATATTGAAATGGCATCAATGAAAACGCAACACTTTTATCACCAGCACTTAAAAGTGCATGTCATATTATGACATACCCTTTTAAGTGCTGGTGTGTTAGGAACGAAAGTGTTAAGAACGAAAAATACAATTGCGTTTTCACTGATGCCATTTCAATATTCAAAAAGGTTTTCACAATAGCATTTCGAAGAGATAGCGTCGCGAGTTAAACAAATTCGCGGTCATCGTAGGGTGCGGATGTGGATTCAAGATTACAAAGAAAAGAATACGTTTCCTTACACATGAGTGCTAGTGTAAATTTTAGTGAGAATAAGAATGTGAATCATTTTAATTAGTATTTTTTATAGTAATTGCTTCAAATTGGTGATTTTCATTGTTTACATGACTTTGTGCACCGCTACTTTAGCCAAAATAAATGTCTTTTGTGTGCCTATTTTAGAAAAAATAAATGCCTTTCTGCCTGCCTATTTTAGGTAAAATAAATGTATGAACTTCCGGGCCCTATTATAACATGCATTTCAACAGTTAAGTGTTAATTTAGGCAATTAGTAATCGTTTGAAACATGAATTTACATGCTCGGCATATTTTATTAGTACATCAGAACATCGTGCTGGATTCCTTGCGAGAACTGAGAAGCGAAACAAATGCAAAACAATAAAAACAGATAAAAAAACTTCCAACGTCATTTTGTGCCGTAACATTTACAGTTCAACGTGTTCAGTTTCATGGGCGACATCGCACGAACATAACCCTAATGTAACCGTAGGCATTTCTCTTGGACTTTATGGACCAGATAACGGTAGTGGATAAGGGAAGTTTTAAAACAGTTAACAAGCGAGTTCAAGGGTTCGCGGTAAAACAACATACTAGTTTGACCTCTACTAGTCCGACTATAGATAACGTTGTTTAAAAGCGGATCCCAGATTTAACAGTTAAGGTACATTACATATTTGAAGTGCAGCAAGCAAGAGGTAGATGAGCCATTCCACGTCAAATCGCACAAGGGTTGACACGACATTTTTTTAAATGCACGATATTTTTTTTCTTAAATCTGGACATCAAAAAAAAAAGAGACACGTATTTTTTTATTTGCCTGAAAATTGATTACTTGTGTAGTTATGGCTATATAAAATTTTGGAATTTACAGGTACTTCACAAAATAAGATTAATTATCTGTCCAAATGTACCAAATATAAAAATTTCTGGTTTGTGTCATTTAATACTTTAAAATGTGTATTTTATTCCTCTGTAAATAAATTTTTCCAAAAATATTTTTTTCATTTTAAAAAATGTATTTTTTTCAAAAAAAGTAAAATTTCTATATAAACTCGATGAGATAAATATTTGAAAAAAATATAGGCGTGATCCTCGTTCAATTTTCTATAAAATACAACAAGAAAAAAAGTGGGCACTCCACACATACAGTTCTAAGAAAATCAATTGTAAGTATGAGGGCGCACTCTGCCTACCCATGCACTAACGAATTGTGTTCGGCCAGTCTTTGATACAAGTGCTGAAGAACTAAAAAACGAATGACCGTCTGCCTGATAAGGGTTTCAATAGTTATTAGTATTTCAGATGTTCACTCTGCCCCCAGAATGTATGACACTGTGTCATGTATGACATTGTGGGTAACATTCGTGGGTGACTTGTGGGTCTATCTATGTTCTTATGTGTGAGAGCGAAACGAATTGAAATACGAGCCATTCCACGTCAAATCGCACTCGAATTGATACGACTATTAAAAAAAATGACACGAATGTATGGCATTCAAAAAATGGACATCAAAAAAGAGGCACGTGTTTCTTTATTTACCTGAAAATTGTTTATTTGTGTAGTTTTGTCTATATTAAATTGTGAAATTTACGCGTACTTTGCAAAATATGATTAATTGACACTCTGAATATACTTAACATAAAAATTACTGGTTTGTTTTGTTTGATTTTTTGATATGTGTATTTTACTCATCTGTAAATTACTTTCTCAAAAATAAATATTTCATTAAAAAATTGTAATTATATTAAAAAACGAAAATTTCTTTATGAACTCTCTCAGATTAAAATTTGAACAAAATGGCATCCCCATGAGAAATTTCAGAAAATACAAAGTGCCAACACAGATACATTTTTCACATTGAAGATCCTTCGACGTCCATCGAAAAATCAGACGAAGATACTATTTAGTAACTTATCGATTACTTTCAGTCAACAGATGACATGACGCTGAAAATTTAAATTTTGACAATTTTTGAAAGTTGGACATAGAATAAAATTAAACGACTTTTTGCAGCAACCGAACGCATGATAAAAGTGTCTAAACCGTTGGCTGAAGAAAATGAAATTTTGTCCAGAACTGAAGTAAATTCGGTAAGGCGTTACATCTGTGCATTGTGACGAAAGTTCAGGAATTCTATGGTATGAAAGTACTTGTATTTAAAGTGAGTAGTGAGGGACCAGAAAATTGCAAAATGTCAGTCAAAACCTGAGTCAAGAATCGGTCATTTAATTATTTACAAATTTATTAATTATATATAAATATATTAATATTATATATATTAATACACATAAATATTATGTGTAAATTCAACCATGAAGTTTCACCACCTCAAGAAGTACTTAAATTACTGCTTCATCCAAAGAAACCGACGACCAGTAACGCAAAAAACGTGTCTATTGCAGCAATCTATTACACACTGATTCGTAAAATATTAATATCTTTTAAAGTTACTGAGATCCCACTTTGATTTTTTCTGGACTTATTATCAATACTTTAGTGCGTTTATAAATATTTTTTAAAAAATTTTAGCTCATCGAATTTACAAAAATATTCAATTTTCAAAATTTCAGTTTTTTTAAAAAAATTGAAAATTCAAAAAATTAAATATTTTGCAAAATCTTAAAAATTAAACATGTTTTTAAGTTTCGAATGGAATTTGAATGGAATTTCTATAATTGGTGTATTCAAATATATGATATTTTTAAGTTAGTGATGCGCGTCATTTTTAGCAAATTTCATTATACAATATGTCCGAAAATAATAAAGTTAGAAAAAAATAAAAATACACGTGTTCACTTATTTGATCCATATAACAAATAGAAAAAATTAGAAAATAAATAAAAATATGAAGGTCAAATTTTGGTTTTTTTGTGCGATTTGACGTGGAATGGCTCAGATATGGAATAATAATTATTGCAGAAATTAAAACCTGAAAAATCTTATTTTCTATAGTTAGCTCATTTAATTTACGGCAAGTGATTCGACGATGGAACCATCATGTTAATTCATATCTTGGTGAAATACGTTGTTTTTTTTGTATGCTGGCAGAAACAACACTCATGCAATTGACTATATATAAAAGAAACGACAATATTGGTATTGATTTTTTTGTGCTTGCAGTAAATAAACCACGTAATTTTGTGATAGTTTTATAGCACTTCCTCTCTTCATTCATTGAAAGAAGAATTAACTGAAAAGATAAGAATAAAATGAATTCTTTGATAGAGAAATTCGAAGTGAGGCGCTGCACGTCAAAAGTAAACGGACAACCCACGAGTATCGAAGAACCCACTTGTTGTTCACTCTCATCATCCTTTCAACTAAACTCACCATACACCAATTTTTAATCCAAGAATAATTCGCATAAATAATATTTCTTCAAATGGAAGTTTTGAGGTGTCATTTTCTTGAATTCTTGATTTCTTGAATTCTTGCACCATCAATAAATTATTTTAATGGGAATAATCTCCATTTGGCGGAATAATAAAAAAAAACGGAGTAGCGCAGCAGCCTCTACACAATTCTGCCAACTTTGGCAAAATAAATGCAAATTTCAACTATTTGGTGAATCATTTCTACTTGTTACTTACCGACTACACCTCTCAATTCAGATTAGCACGAATGAATGTCAAAATAGTCGTTCTCGTGAATGCAACAATTCTGTAATCCTGATGCCAGTTGGAGGGACCAGAAAGGGGATGAGAGGAAAGTGCGACCGACCGGCGGCGTCCATCTCCTGGCAAGGGCACTTCTCCTAAGCAAACCACGGTGCTGCCTCGGGTCCCAACCTTAGAGGAGGCCCCAGGTGATAGCAATGGAATACATTATGGGCCTCGATTAATGTCCAAACAAAAGTTTTAGATTTTAAAACATTCGGATGTGTGGAATATAAATCATAAATAAGTATAAACTATAAAAAGAGAATTATATAACTAAATAACCTGCGCTAGGCATTTAGAGATTGGACAGCGGGGTGTGTGGGAGGGAACTCGTCACCCGCTCAACACACTACAAATCCGATCTCACGTGACGCGTTATCTCCCAGGACGTACGACCACCATTCCCCGCGTGCCAATTGTTTAAACGTTTCTTGTTCGGTTTCTAAAACGGAGGTGTCCGCCCTTCTGATGGTGGAGGGGCCCTGTGTGTGGAAGGGCCTAACCCCTTCCCCTGGTCAACCGGGCGGCGCGTGGAAGAATCTCGCGAGGCCCGCGAGCGCCGCCTTGGGCCGAGGCACGAGCGGCGGCGCCTAAAAGGTCTCGCTCACAATGCAAACTTAACCGTAGCCGCAAAACCTAGAAATGGGTTATTAAGCGAGACCATTCACAATGCCTTGACGTTACCGTTGACGTAAGACCGTAAACTTAAGAGTTCGCGAGCTCCAGGCTTTTACGTTAAGTTTACATTGGATTCTACCGAAGACCAATCAGAGAGCAGCATGGAAGTTCGATTTCAGATTGTGTTCAGGTAGTTTGTGGTTATGTCATTCTTAGGGAGTTTTTGCCACCTCGAACGGTAAGCACTATCGATCTTCTGCTCATGCGCAGTTCAAGTTTCACATCACTTTAGTGCATCTGCGCATGCACAGAAGGTCGATAGTGCTTAACGTTCGAGGTGGCAAAAACTCCCTCTTATTGTAATGCAGAGAACTAGTTTACGAACGCTTTTAATGCGTGTAGTGAACTCAGTGTAAGAATTTGGACAGTTTGTATTGTGACTTTAACCTGAAATGGCGAATTATAAATGAATGAATGAATGAATTGAATTTTATTGGATTTAACCTTAATTATATGCCATATCAAATGGCGAATTAATTAATTGTGTTCGACGAATTACCCGTGAATTTGGTTCATGAGAATCCTTGGTTATGAGATGAAGGAAATGTGAGCAGTACTACATCTACTCACATGTATATAAAGACAAATCGATAGGAATCTCGAAGAAAAAGCTAGAAACCATGGTGGAAACATCTTTGCACCATGTTAGAAACGAATCGATCAAGTTTCGGTACGTTGAATTCTGATTGGTTCAGGCGAAACTTCCGTTCCAGCTTACGTTCGTCATTGTAAATGCTTGTTTTTACGTGTAAATTTTGCGGCTAAGTTTACAGCATTACGTTTCGTTTAAGTTTGCATTGTGAACGAGGCCTAGGACAAGCGCAACGTCGCGGCGGCGCTAATGCCCTGGGCAAATGGGTCCCGCCGCCGCCGCACCTGCCTCGCGCCGGCAGCAGGAGGCCTGCCCAACAACCACTTAGGAGCGTTAATGTGTTGTTAATGAAATTGATACGGTCGACTCCGGTTATACTGAACTTCTGGGAACTAACATATTTGGTTCACTATATCCGATGATTATCAAAATTAAATGGAATTTATCCACAACGATTGATTTTATTAATATACATCAATATACATTAACAGCTCGAACTGAAAATTTCAATATCTTTATTTATTTATTTAAAAAACAATTCGTTTCAATTGTTTGCTTCGTACAGTTTTCATTACATCCTTCTCCAGAGTTCGTGCTATCTACAGACTGCATTGTCCCCCTGTCTCCATCGTAATGCAGTTTTGATAATTTTCAATGCCTCTCGCGCTGTTGGAACACCATTCCATTCCCCAAAGGCCTTTTTAATCTGCTAATAACATACGACAAGATCCAATTCATTTCCAGGACTTACTTTCTACGTTCACTGTAGCCGAGGTTGAGGTTCACCATAAGTCTTCTAATGGTTATTTGTAAAGTAAGTGAAATGGGACCACGGACTTTAGTTCACTATAACCGAGGGTTCACTATATCCGAGTTCACTATTACCGGAGTCGACTTACCTTGTTATAAAACAAGAAAAAATATTTGTTGTTTAGGTATCAAGGTTTGTTATTAACTTATCGATCGTGTAGTGGTCATCATCAGAGTTGAAGATATAAAAAGTAATTTATAACAAGCATTTTATGTTTATTTTTTGTTGTCTGTCCGAACCCTTGACATATATTTTTTGTGTAAATTCTTGTGTATATTTTCAGTTTTGTTGATGACCGCTGTGCGATCAAAAATATCTTAAATTATTAAAAACGTTGATACCTAGACGACACCTTTCTTGTGAAGTTAGGGGCAGTCTGTGTAAACTAAGATTGAATCATTGTTCACAAAACATTCCTATTTTATTTATGCAGATACTCATATCACAACGACAAAATACAAATTATTCACATAGTATGTTCTTTACGGTTAGTGACAGTACTTACAGGCCTTTAGGTTACATATTCCTACGCTACTGACCTATTCTAAATTTGTAACTGCGCACAAAATCTCAGTTAGGTTAAATGGATGCGTTTTATTTAGTCGATAGCATCACTTTATTTCTTTATTAGTATAAATAATAATACAGAAGAAGGATTTGATTTTGTCACTGGCTTTTATTAAGCGATCAATATGTAATAATATTCTGAATAAATTGGGTAAAATTATCGAAAAAACTGTTGGATGAGACAGCATGGCACTCGTACCATCCCACTTTCTGGATCCTACTCTTCTCTTACCCTACTTTCACTTCCACTTTCCGCACGTAACAACGCTACTTACACTCGACCCTTTACATTTCACTTTAAACTCGTCACGACGGGCGGTTTCCCTGTTACATTTAAAGTTGGATGAATAAGTTGCCTTTCCATTCGACGTCCGCTACCTCGATTTGAGTCATGTGCAAGATGTGTTCGATATCAATGAATTAAGTCTCAAAGTAAGCAGGCTACGAATAATAGTACGTGCATTCAAATGCTTTGACGGTTTTCCCTATTTCTTTCTTTCCAGTACGGTGAAGTGCAGGAAAGGCTTGTAATTGCAACTGGAATATACCGCTAGACATGAAGCGTTCAAAAATCTCGAATCCACGACTTCCTGTGTTAAATCCCGATTAATCATTACAAAACATTACAAATCATTACAATCCCGATTAAATCCCAATTGGTAGCACGTGTTATTCCAAATCGGCTGAAGCAGCTCTTTCATTCTTTATAGGCCTCCTAATACAGTATTACACAATATTTGTTTACAATCTGTTCATTTTACCGTATAGTAGGCTAATGTATTCACACAATCACATACATTTAGAAAATCAAATGAAATCTTCGATAAAATATGTATGTTTAAATAGAAGTAATTTTATTCAGTGACGAGATTCATTCTTTTAAAAGGTTAGTTGGAAGGATCAACAAAGGGAAAAAAATGCTCGAAATTTGCGACAAGATTTAAGAAAAGCATGTCATCTGACACATATGAAAATATTTGTAAATTCATATGAATATTCGTTAAATGTTGATGAATATTGGAGTTTCTATAGTGAAAATATTACAGCACATTATATGAGAAAATTATTGGGAATTACCCTGATTCCAATTGTGCTCCCCAGCTACTGAAAAGGCTTGTACATCTCTCTCTTCGCGGAAATTTCCCAATGTTCACAACAGGCAAGAACGATTGCTGCAATTATGAGATATTCTGGTGTTTGAAAAATATTAAAACTAATGTGAGGCAATGGCGAGAGAAAGAAAAATAAATGTCGAATAGACGTCAAGACGTTTATCATCATCAAGGAAGTGGCATAGTAATTAGTAATGAGAAATTAAAATCATTTTAAACCAGAATTGTATGTTAATGCTAAAATTAAAGTAATCATTTAACCAATGACGTACGAAAATTTAGGTATTCAGGCGCTCTTGGCAAGCATAGAATTTGCACCCCTGTCAGCGTACTTCAAATCAGATTATTATTATTATTATTATTATTATTTAGCGGGTACAGCGGGTACCCTTGTGATGTGCGTCCATGGCACGTGCCATATCTGCCATACCGTAGATACGCCTATGCATTTAACAACCTTCTTGGCATACTTTTATTGTCTGTATCACGTTGTTTAATGCATTTTAATTCGTCTTTTTTCGGTTTTTCTTCCCAAAATTTAGAAATGGGATTCTTGAAACGTCTAATCTCATTTCATGGAGTCATAGTTTTTAGTTTCACGTAGTAACAAATGTCAAGAATCGGCATCCTTCTGATATTCCAAAAAGAAAACCTGAATCAATTTATTATTGTATTCCTTGTCTTTACCTGAGACTTCTCAGAAGAAAGAGGATATTATGTTGATAATTGCGTCACTTTCAAAGGAGTTGGTATGACAAAGACTCCTATCCTTTACTATTCTGAGAATATTACAGAATCTACCCATTGGGATACAATCTGTTCCCACAGAATATCGTGTAATTGCATACACTCTCCCAAAGCTTTCACTCATAAGAAATGCAGGTGCATCTCACATTAGTGTATTATCATAATAATGGATTTTCTACACCGTCCAAGCCTTCTCCATTTTCTTCTATTTCTTTTCTTCTTCATTCTCTGTAGCTCTTACCTTCTGTGTCAATACTTGTAATGTTTTCCGTAATTTTTGTTGTTGTAATTAATCCTTCAATGACTTCCTTTATTAACCCATCGTGTCAGAAAGTGCCATATTCATTTCCTTTTTTCTCCGAATGGGCCACGGACCTTGCGCGATTTTTCCTTCCTCTCCCTTGTCCTATCCTCTCCTCTTACACTAACATGCACTACACTACTACACATGCCGGGAGACTGATCGGGAGCTTACAGCTTGTCCCGGCTGGGGCGGTGCCCCGCTGGTGGGAGATACCTGGTTGAGGGGAAAACACCGCTAGTCGACGGTAGGTCGACGCCGGATCTCGCCATCCAGCGGGGAAATATAACAGCCACCTCCCGAGAAAACACTCACTACACTTAGGGTACTAATGACCTGAGCGCCCGGGATCACCAACAATGAATCACGAGCGCCTCGAGAAGTAACACGCGTGAATGGCGGCGCGGGCGGAGGCGCGGCGCGGCGCGGCGCTTCCGAGAGGCGGAGAGCGCCTCGCCGCCCCGCCCGCTCGCCCTGCGCTGGCAGCAGCCGCGCGCCCGCACGTCGCCAGCGGCGGTTTCTCCGCGCAGTGCGCAGCAGTGCGTCCGCGCCGCGACGCGACCGCGCCAGCGCCAAATTCCGAATCGTGCTTACAGTGGGTCGACGACGAATTAGGACTTTCCACAAACGCAGACTCCCAAGTGTAGCGTCATAGCACTGGGCTCGACCCACCGCACAAGTCGTGCAAGGGGAGGGGTTGGGGATCGAGGTTTGGATGTAATCGCGAGCAGCGTCTTGCGAGGCGTGGCTTTTCGCCACGGGACAAGAGGCCAGGGGCGGCGCTAGTGTAGTGAGCTGGGGTTCTCTTGGCAGATACTGAGGCGGCTCGTCTCAGGAGTCGCAGCGCTGTGGAGAGCAGCGTTCCTTAGGAGTTTACATAGTGTAATAAACGATTGTAAATAAATATGTACAGCAAACTCCGTGTCTGTGTTCTTCCTCATCTCATGACGACGTCACAGAAGTTATCTAGTGGTGGCGACTGAATGACCGCCTTATTCAAGACTAAGGAACAGCCCTACATTCATTTCCACTCAGACAAATAACTGACTGGGTATAAAGTTGCTGAAAAATCCTGAAATGGAATCAAAATAGTTATTCCTAATTCGTGGTCTAGTGAGTGTATTTCACTAGTCGGGGTCTCCCTGGACAGGTGCTTCGTAAGCGAGAAACTGAAAGGTGCAGAGTACAGGATTCGTGAAGAGAAGACGTAACAAATGGGGGTGGTATGAATAGAAATGAGCATATGCTATTTACTCGCGTTTTCTGAGCAGATGCTCGATAGCGTATGAATAAAAGTTTCGAGAATTTTCCTAACGAATGAGTAAATTCTCAAACTTGAGAAAATTCTCACTCTCCGAGGCTCGGTAGAGCATATGCTCTCAACCATATGAATAAAAACCGAGAATTTACTCCTTTCGTGAGCATATCCTCCGATTGTTTTTGAGTCTGGTCTGAGGTGCCTCACTTTCAATGTGAGGTTATCGTACCTTTGTTGTAAGTAGTAATCTATCAAGAAATGACTTTTTTCGTGAATATAATTAACTAAAAATAGCACGGGGCGGCGTCGGGATAAAACTTACGGAGTTTGTTACGATTTTCGGACAGAAACATTAAAAATTCGTCGTAACGCTTGTTTTCAGCCAATAAAAGTTGGAAACTGGATGTGTCACTCGTTCATATGAAACGAAATTGAAAGTATTTTTGTGAGTAGATCTTGATCTTTTCATTAAGGTGTTGGTAGAGATTTGTGCATTGCCAGGACATTCAACACTTTGAAAAACACGTTGAGGTTATGGGACTTGTAATCAAAATTGATCCAAATGAATGAAATTTATACAATTCGAAGAGAAATTAACAAATAAAAAATTTAAGAGCCAGAACAAAAACACGTTTAGTTCCTCTGCACCTTGTATTGTACGCACATTCGTATAAAAATCTACGATATTTTCGTATAAAAAAACTACGATATTTGGGGCTGAATAGATTAATACAACAAGGTATTCAAGCAAAAATGTATGCAAATAAATGTGAATAGAACTACTGGCGTGAATCATGGTGGAAATAAAGATGTTACCCAGCCTGAATCTGCTAAAGACTCCAGAATATGAAAAAGTTCAGACACTTACGAAATAAAGAAAATTAACTATTCCAATACCTTGCTTGTTTGAAACAAAGGTTTTGGTTTTGTCAGTATTTAATTACGCACTATATGATTAGGAAGGGGTTATGGCAACTATATAGCTCTTCCTCGGGAGCGTGTTATCATAGAGATGCTTTAGGCAACTGAAATAACGCTTCCACATTTCATTTGCTCCACTACGCGTGAAATTGAATCTTAAGATTGAAATATACTCTTCACAATGCACAACGATAGTTTTCATAAACAACTGCACCGGCAGCATGCAAACGAGATAGTTTAAAACAAGTTGTATAACAGCGCGAATCGGAACAAAATCACACCAGCTGCGTAGACAAATGAGAATATCCTCAATTTTCCATGAGAATATACTCATCACTCGGAGAATATTTTTATTCATACGAAATTGAGCAAATGCTCATTGGTGGAAGAATTTTCTCAGAACAAATGCTCATGCTCGTGAGAAGATACTCTGAGCAAATGCTTGTTTATTATTCATACCACCCACGGTGTTGCACTAAATCAACTGTTCTATCTCTTTCTTCTTCTTGTCCTCATTTTGTGTGTCCTTTCACCACCTCCTCTTCGACATTCTTCCCTTCTGTCCCATTCTCCTTTTCCTTCTTCGACCCCTTTCCTTTTTCCTTTTCTTACCTGTTCTTCTCGTCTTCTTCTTCTTCACTTCTTTCTCTTCATCTTCTCGTCCTTCTCCATCTTCACTTTCTTTTTCTCGCTCTCTCTTCTTCAGCATCTTTCTTGCTCCCCTCTTTCTTAATCTCTTACTTACCTTCTTCTTAATTAACTATTTCATCCTCTTTTCCTTGTTCTCCTTGTCGCCCTTCTATTGGCGCCGCACTCAATAACATAAAGGTAACGTATGTCTCTTTCCTCTGAGCAAAATTAATATGGAATGAAAATTGCAAGGGAGATAGTGTAATACACAAACATGTAGCGGGTTGCATAACAAAACAAAAGAAAACCGATTCGATGTGCTCACAGCTAAACGTGTTGACTGATTATGGCTTTTCCCGCTGATTCAGTTATTCAATCACAATATACTTGATAGAGTGCCCATTGCACTGTACACAGGAGACTATAACAGATGCGGACTCGTGTATTGTGGAGACAGCGCAAGACTATGCCCTCCACAACACCATGAATAGAAAAGGATCGACGCCTGAATTCGAACTTGCAGCCATCTTGGCAAAGCAACGGACGTGAGTCGATACAAACGCCACCCGCCTCGGCGACGCGGTCGGTTGTTATCTTTAACACTTCTTCGAAAAAAATTAAAGCGCTTATGACCAATTGCCGAAATATATAAGTAGCTTACGTCTTTTAGAACTCCCCAATCTTGTGAACAGACCTCGTCGAATCACCGCAAGGTCATTGTGCACAAGTCGACACGTTTTTTTTTTCATTTATTTATTTTTTTCCTGAATTTACATCGTTCAGCCTTTTGGTTCTACAGATGATTGGTGACTCATACTAATTTTAAAAATTACAAGTGGGGAAACTCAATGAGCACCGCCAGAACATCACTAGACATGAATTTAATTACTGAAGTTAATAAGTTTCTATTCGAACGTGGAAAAGCAGTTTAAGAATGAATGAAGGGGATATCTGTTTTTTATTCTCAGAAAGGGAGGGTTATCTATGCCGAGGTTGTAAAAGGATGGTCCGGTTATGTTAGGTAGGTGGAGGAAGAAATTGTGAGATATGTGAATGATTTGCTCTTTTATTGATTTTAGGTTGAAATCTGAATGTAGGGTTGAGTTTCTAACAAACCATGGAGTTTTGGTTGCAATGCGGAGGATTCTGTTTTGGAAGACTTGGATCTTGTTTATGTGAGATGCTGCTGAATGACACCAAATCGGGCAAGTCGACACGTATGCAAAGTTCAGATAATGGAATACAACTCAAGTAACATGGCATCTACAAGGCTGCGAAATACCTCTTTCGATACGTTGTTAGCTCAGTATTTCGCGAAAAATAATAAATTTATCGAAAGTTTAATTTTTGAGTCTGAAAATGTCTAATATATGTATCAGCTGTAGCACTTGAAGTCACTTGCAAGCGATGCGATTATAAAGTTACATGCCACTAGCTACTTGCATCTTTGACGTTACATGGAAAAGGGCAGTAGCAAGTTTCTGCTAGAACTACGTTATAAGTTGCAAACAACCATTTTAAGCTCTTTCTCTAAGACACATCTCAATAACCACCTGTCCGCTGCTTAAGATAGTGATGAATATTCTGAGGTAACATTGTTTTTCAATCATTAATTAGTAAACACGAAGGATATTAAGAACAAAATCATGGACATTGGAGGCGAATTTGTTTTATATTAAAAGACTAAGAAGAACTTTTAATTTCATTAGGTTATCCTTTTAATCGAGTAAGCTGCATCAGTCCGTCTGTCCATCTGTCCGTCTATCCATCAGTCAGGTGCAATCTTTCGGTCCACCAATCGATATAAATGAGGTGTCATTTGTCGCGTCTCGATCTCCTAGTGGGGAACTTCTTTTTTCGCAGATCCATCCAAAAGATTCTAAAAAAAGTCTCTCAAGGGAACCTTGATTTTTTGTTTGTTTTTTTAAGCAACTGAAAAGCGTTGTCTGTGTCTTGCGCCACGTACAGAGGTGTTCAGTACCTTATTCGAAGCCTCTCGACAATACAAATCAATTGACGCAATTCTTAACCGCTTCCCTCTAGGATATAATAGAAGACGGCCAGCAAAATACGTGGTTTCAATGCACCTACGAGAACATTGACGAAGTGCTGTGAATTATTATATACTACTCTTTCCGCAATTTGCATGAAATGTTACCTGATTAATCAGGTTATTTTAATTGATACTCTTTCACGTAACTTTCTAAGTTTGAAACTGTACGAATCGAGCAACTGTAAACGCAACTGTAATACGTATCAAATTTATTTTTATCACGAAGTTGAAAAAAAAACTCATTTTCACATGAAAATCACTCGCTGGAGGCCCACACTACTTAAGGGCCTTTCCCCAACCAGGTATTTCCACCAGCGGGGCTCCGCCCCAACCGGAAGACGCTATACCTTCCCGACCGGTATCTCGGCGCGCGCGCGCGCGCGCGTGTGTGTGTGTGTGTGTGTGTGTGTGTGTGTGTGTGTGTGTGTGTGTGTGTGGTGTGTGTGTGTGTGTGTAAGGGGTGAGGAGAGGACAAGGAAGAGGAAGGAAAGATCGCGCGCGGTCCGTTTCTTAGGGAACTGCTCCGGAATTCACCTGGTGTTGATGGGAGAAACCACGGAAAACAACCGACCAGAGCAGCCCGGCCGCTAGACTTCTCCTCCAGACAGCGACTGATTTCGACGTAGCAGACAAGCTAGTGCCGAAAATCCTGCCGCCGTTGGGAGTGGAACCTAAGCCCTCCCGGTCAGAGGGCCTGCGGTGCCATCTGCTGATGCACCGAGCCCCCTCTCGCTGTACGTGCGCAGGAGCCGCTCAGCCGGGTGGAGGCGCGCTCCGGAGCACTGCGCGGCGGGCGGCTGGCGGCCGCCTTTTTCTGCCCGCCGAGACGAATGGAGGGGGCGGGGGGGGACGGGGGAGCGCTCCTGCTGCCCGCCCGCTTTCCCCGGAAGCGGCGGCGGCGGCGGGGGCCGGGCCTGGCTGGCGCGGCCACGGAGGCGCAGGAGGCGGCCTCCTCCAGCGCGCGCGCAGGTACGCGCAGCAGGCATTGGGCAGTGGAAGGTAGCGTACTGGACCTTCAAGTCAGAACGTCTTGCTTTAGGCCTACGCTACGATCTTGTACCTTCATTAATTGTGCACGCCTGTACGCTCTACGCTCACCTCACAAGCGGCAAAATGGCCGCCTACAAACAGAAAGCTCTTTTCCAGCTCTGATAAACCGATTCTCGTATGTGAGACAGTTACAATTATTTCTTACCAGATCTAAACTCTTGCAAGAATTAACGAGAAATATTGGATAAGTGACAGGAAAGAAATTTGCGAAAAAGAAGTTGAAATCATATCTTCGGGTTAGGTTATTCTTACGATCATAACAAACGCAGTTTTAAAGATACTTCCTACATTCTCACGAAAAGCCGATTCAAAATTCCACACTACATACTCATCGCGGAGGGCTACAAAATCTAAAACTCCGGGCACAATGTAGATTTGTTATTCTCTTGACACGCATCGTGGTTAAAAAGTCTCACCACTACCCTATACCCTTCGTTATATTATGCAACATCTAATTTCAACACTTGAAATGCTTCTTTTGTCTTAATGCATAACGCAATGACGCTATTGCTAAAACTCTTCTCAACGTTGTTCATTGCGACCGTATAAAGTCGCCAGTCACGTGATCAATAGTTTTAGGATGTCTCCTTACCCCTGACGCAAGGCCTGCTTCACAGAATGCTTAAGACATTTCAAATTGTTTGTGTGCACACCTGCATTTCCAAGTTGCAGTCCAGTTAAGAAAGGGAGAAAAAACAAGACAAACAGTCTGATTCACAAATTATATTGATGAGATGGTACTTTCTTTCCTTTCTAGAAACAAAAGTCTTAATAAGAATAAAGCTGTACTTTCGGTATCTAATATCTCTGGGAATTTCAGTCTTCAGTTACCAATATTTTATAGATAATTCACGACACTGAGATTCAATGCGACATACGAAGTTTACAAATATTTCGATGTTATTAGGAATTGTCTTAGTGAAATACGTTTCATATTTATTTCAGAAATTTTCTTTTTTGGTTGCGCAAGTATGTAATCAGCGTGTACAAGAGTAATGGTGTAATCTAAGTCTTACAATTGTCGAAAAGGCAAAAAAATCTCATTTTTTACTGCTAATGCATTGAGGTTGCATTTCCAAAATGAGTACTTTTCCCCCTGCGGGTGTCTGTCCCGAGCAATGAAAGCCCATTAGCATGGTTCAGCAGAGGGTTTAGCAAGCAGCTTGCGGCAAAGGCTTCGAAGGACTGACGAACCACAAATAGAAGAGTCCGTAACGGATAAAGGATGTTACACTGACCGACTAGACATGAATACTTAATTATCTTTGACAACTACAGCATTTATTTGCGTACTGAAAGAGCAAATATTTTTTCTTGTTGTACAAGAAAGCTTATTTTAAACTAGATTTAGAGAAGAGATACCTAATGCGTAGAGTTAACCAGAGAAATTAGGCCCTGTTATTGAAAGTGTATTTGAGTGGATAGTGGTAATCTTATCACGTCTAAACTAATCTAGCTCCTAATGTTTAATTCATTATTTATGAATTTTAGTATTCACTTTTAATTTAGAAGTCTTTCTTCCCTTTGACTCCTATGCTTGCGTACTTGTATCAGTTTACACTATTAAAAGTAAGTTCCTGAATCTCTTATTGTAAAATAATGTTTTTCTATATTTTCCCAGAACGCTATAATGAAAATGTCAGTGGAGAACTTTGCCCGGCATGTACTACTATGTTTACTCGCTTCCTTTGCACTCTCAAAGCTGAAAAATACATGATACTCCCCAAATCTTCAATTAGCATAGTATCGAGAGTAAACATTTTTGAACAAACTACTCTGGAGTAAAATAGCCACCGCGGTCCAACATGGGTGCTTGTGTATATATAAACGTACACAACGTCTATATCCGCCAAGACGAAACACAAAGGCGTCCCCCCCATACCCATTCAAGACTCAATGGGCTTGTGCGCGAAGCAGACATAACGGGAGTTCCCTTCTCCCAGCCGAGCCGGCCCGGCCCGCGGGCGCGCGGGAACTGTTCGGTGAGTCAGCTGGAGGGAAACGCACTCCCACGACCCACGCACGCATGAGGCATGCGTGTTTGTGCGAGACGAGAGCGTTGGTGTGATATAGGGATGCGACATCGATGCCAATGGCTTCAAAACATGGATGTTTATTTATAAAATCATTGATATATTTAACATCGATATTTCGTGTTCGATTATTTATGTGGTCGATAATTTAAAAAATTCCCTCATAAAACATTCTATAGTCATTTTTAGATATGTATTTAACATCGATATTTCGTGTTCGATGATTTTGTGGTCGAAAATTTAAAGAATTCCCTCATAAAAACATTCTATAGTCATTTTTAGATATCCATAAATTGAATATACTTCAGACCAAAGTCACCACAAAGGGTGATAAATAAAATGTTTTCGTCAATAGACTCCTTTACAATTTTTGAATTATTGAATCAGATAGTCCACATTTTGTTAATTTCCTGATGAATTTTTGACTTTAAGTCAGGTAAATTTCCATAAAAATTAATAAACGATGCCACTTTCAAATCAACCCCCTCCCCCGAGTGAACTTCCATGGTTACAAATCCTGTTTAATATTTAATAACATCGATGGTTTTAGTTCGATGTTTCGTAACATTGATGGTTTCATTTTGAGCATCGATGTTTTCTTGGATGTCGCAACACTCGTGTTAGTCTCCGTAAATAATAATGTGTGGAACATGCTACAAACAGAAAAAAATACCACAATTGATAAATAAACAGAATCACGACCACAATTGATAAATACAGATAGAAGAATGACAGAAGAACACAACAGCTAGATTTTTATCTTGGTATTTAGTGTGCCGGTCAAAACGCTGGTGTACAAGAAAGCTTGACTTGTGCTAGAATGAAGTTAGACTTGTGCTAGAATGAAATTAGCATTTTTGAGTTAATTCCGCCTATATATAACGTCTATGACTTCCGAGTCGCATTCGCGGTGCTAGCATCACGGTCCGATTAATCCGCAGTAACGGGGCCCCTAGCAATATTGAAATTCTGTACATATGAAATCAAAACTGGTTTATGAAATTAAAATGTATTATTTGTAATTTAAATGTTTAATATTTCAGTATTTCTAAATATAATGGACTAATATAAAAGTGTAATTAACGTATTATTGGTTCCTTTTTATTTCTTCACGTGTATAAGCATATTTTTTTCTATAAGAAGAAGCAAAACCGTTGAAACGTCGCTGCATAAGCCCCGTCAACTTCGATGCGGACCAACCACCGTTTGTTTTACATCGGCCTCTCCGTCCGACTTAACCACAGGCTTATAGCAGCCACGCACGGTTCTAGATGAAGATTCGAACCGATCCAAGCTATGTGTACACCCTGGCCAGGAATGTACAATGACTTAGCGACCATGGCTAAACCAACATCTGGCATTCAAGAATAAAAAAAACTTGCTTGTATGTTTCGTTTAGGATGTCTACATCTACTGAAGAAATAAATTTCACCGAGTATTGCAAAAGAAGCAAATTTAAATGGACCAGAAGTAAGCGTATGATATATCATACGATGGGCTGTCATGGGTTAACACAGCCCTGTCTAGTGCGTATGTCCTCCGTAGACACAATAGACTTCCTTCTCTTTAGAGCCAATGGCAGAGCTAGGAGAGAAGAACGTGCTCTTCGGGACGGTTCGTGCCCGTAACACACTCTCGTCGAGGGGCCACTTGTTTGAGCAATCTCTCTCAATATCAGTCGCCGCCGAAGGGCTGTTTGACGTTTCAGGAAGTGACGAAATCGTCTACTATCCGCTCTTAGCGATATGTTTTGTCAGTCTTTATCAACGGTGATACAAACGGGGAACGGAGTGGAAGACCACGCGACTTTTCTTAACGCTCTTTAAAAGTTCTTGTAGGTTACACGTACCAATATTTCATCGACTCTAACAAACTGCTTGTTGAATTAAATTTTGCGTAATTTAAAAAAATCTTGTTTATAGTATGTACGGGGTGGAATTAACTTTTCGTGCATTTTGTATCTTGAGCATTATTTCAGAATCGCAGTTTCGGATACTACGTAATAATGCGGAATTTTAAAGCTATTTCTTACTGGGAAGACTTCATAATAATTACACACATGTTCTAGAAAAACACAATTATGAGGTATGCATGTATTGTATGTTCTGGGACAATATAGTGTGGCAAATCTTTCACCACGATTACGTATACTCTTTGGAACATATTACTAATAAATCATTGAATACCAGTTTAATCAAATAATTAAATACCAGTTAAAAATCAGTAAATACTTTTAAAAACACACAGCTGAGCCTTTAGTAAAACAAACCATTTGAAGACGTTTTTTTTATCGATAGCGTAATGAATGTTTGGTATATAAATACGTTCAGACACACAATTCTCAGTGCTCGAATCCAATAATAGACACGTGGAATCCGAGAGCCAAACTCCCTGGCAAGAAACGTGGGGCCTTATTCCCTCACATATCTCCATTCATCCCCGAAGATAATTCAAATAGCCGCGTTTTGTCCTTTCTTCTACGCCTTATTGTCAAGGAAGCGATTATCAAATTGAATTTTATGGCTGGCACAATAGTTACTGACACAAAGCGTGCCGATACTGATGTTAAAGAAGGTGTCTAAAGAACTGCCACAAGTTACACGGCGAATTCGGTTGTCTTTTAAAGCTCTACGAAGTTCAAAAGTAACAATTCTTAATTCCTTTTGCGTTTATCTAATCAACGAAAACAGCTTTAATTACAGCTACATTTCAGCTTCGGTCGGTGACCGAATTTTTCTCTCTGAAAATCGACATTTTTGATGATTTCTTTTGACAAAATGTTAAATAACTCGATTTATTCCGCTCGTATTTCAGATAGTGAAGTACCACATTTATTTTCATTAGTATAATTTTGAATATTGAAGAATGATCGGTTTACTCCGAATCATTTATAAAAATATACAAGTTTATTGTTCCACGTCAATTACATATTACTTACAATAAACAAAGCAAACACAATTTTATATTCGGCTCACCTTGTATTCAATGAAATGACGTTTGTGTATCCTTCACATTTATCAGTATATGAAAACTCGTTAACTTAATGCAGTCTTTATATTAGTTGTCCGTTTCTCTTGACATGTTACTATTAATTTCACGTAATTCTATTGATGTTACGCAATCCCTTGAAAGTCGACGGCCACAAATTAGAAATTCGCCGGTTAATAAACACCTGAATTTCACCAGTGTATCAGAATGAGTCATCCTCCAATCTCGGTATTCATCCGCAAGACAGAGGACTCACGACTTTGACCTTGAATATCAATGGTGATCTGGGAAATTCTAAGTTATCAACATCCGATGCTACTGTTGGTGCATGCGATAACCGTATTATCGTGCTACGATATGTCAATACCCAAAATAATGTTGATAGCAAAGATTTCGGAGACAAAATCGAACTCACTCTACAACGCCACTAATATACGAACTAATTTTTTTTGTTTAGAAAGTTTTTTTGTTTTGTTTTAGAAAGAACCAGAACTGGTTGGTTTCTTTGCAGGTCAGTAATTGTATAATTGTCAGTAATTGCCGAATGATCGAGTAGATCAAATTGCAAATAAAGCAGATGTGTAAAAAAAAAAAGTTAGGATTCTGTGGCCCGACCAATGTCGAATTACAGTATAATCGAAAACTACAATGAGTTATCTGAAAAAAAGAGACTCTGCAGTGACCGTCGCATAAAATAGTGACACACGTTATTTTGTTAATTCCTCTCAAAACCGTGTGTTGTTCATTCTCATGGTATGTCTATTTATAAGGTTAAGCATTCTTTCCCGTCAATTCTTGCCAGCGTTGTGGAGTTGATAAGGAATAATTGTAACTGCCTCAGATACGAGAATCGGTTTATCAGAGTTGGCAAAATGCAACCTTTCCAGTTTTTAGGCGACCATTTTGCCTTTTGTAAGGTAACCTTAGAGATTCCTACAGGAGTGCGATATTTATGAAGGCATAAGGTCGTACCATAGGCCTAAAGTAAGACATTATGACTTGAAGGTCCGTCACGTGACTGTTAGTGCATAACACCGGGTGGCGCTAAAACTCTCTAATACCTCGCCACGCGACATGGGGCGCCCCGGCGTGGCGGTAGGTCACAGAAGGCCATATTCTTGAATTTAAAATAAAGATTTACAAAACAAACAAAAAATAATAAGAACTAATAAAAAACTGATGTAAGATTTAATTTACCAACAATAATACACTCTTTTCGTGGACGAAAACTTGACTATTTTTCACCGGCGTTTTACTTTGGTGTGAAAGAGCATTCAATTGACTGAGATGTGAAAATTAGTAGAATATTTTGTTATTATACAATTTTTATTCATGTGAAAATAGACCATCGACAACGAAAAAAACATCGAGAACAAACTGTCGATGTAAAAGAAGTGGACTTCAATAAATCAACATTAAAAATATTGCTGTTTTTATAATCCATGTTTTGAAAATATCTACATAGATAGCGCAACTCTCCTCGTCGGACGCGACGCGGCTCGACCTGATCCCAGGGGGTTTGGGCAGGCGGAACAAGAGAGGCGCGAGTCCACGAAAGATTGAGTCAGGGAGTGAAAGGCAACAGGTGGGGACGGGCGGCGTTTTTCCCGATGCAAGAGGAAGAGCAGGCAAGCAACAGGATGAAGCCAGCGCACGATATTCCTCTGAAAAAATATGACGTAAATTCGCTCAGAAATCATGGTTCAATCACTTGTTGAATGATATTAAATTATAATTATGCATTTTCAATGTTTGTAGGTATTGCTCTTAATGCATCGTTCCTTATTTGTTAATAAAATTACGTTTTGAGTTATCTGGGAAATAATAGTTTTGTTAATACTACTCGGTTAAAATATCGACACCGAAACAGCAGACACTTTTGCGGGTACGTGAAAAATTTCTTATCGCGAAGGCTACACCTGCTGCTACTACCACACCGAGTAAAATGCGGAGAGGGCGTTATAGAAGGTTAGGTGTTCGACAATCTCCTAGAACGTTCTCTACAGTGATGGACTGCTTAAACTAAGAGCCTCGTCTCTGGATTAAAAAAAGCGTATCAGGAATCAACTATAGTTTCAATGTAGATAAAGATGATGAATAACAGGACACCCAAAATAAATGTGAAAAATACGACTAAAGTTGCCACTACTTTCGACAATAAATCTACATGCTTTTTGAATCCTTTCTTCTTATTAAAGGTAAATTCTTTCGTAATTTCTGGGTTACTTCGCACTCCTCAATATTCAGTTTCATACCTATTAGCCTATTACACAATTTTGACTAATAGTATGTAAAAAAATTGTATAATTACACACCATTTTTTGGATCACTCGGACCTATCCACGATTCCTGCATCTCATCCTTTCCACATTTTCATCAACAGAGGTCAATAAATCTAGCACGCGTCCATGTGAACTAATTTTTCTGGAAAGTATGAAAATTGCACTTGCATCCTTTTTTATTTGAAGCCTTGAAATGTAGAAGCTTTGTAGAGGGACCTATCCACGATTCCTGCATCTCATCCTTTCCACATTTTCATCAACAGAGGTCAATAAATCTAGCACGCGTCCATGTGAACTAATTTTTCTGGAAAGTAAGAAAGTTGCACTTGCATCCTTTTTAATTCGAAGCCTTGAAACGCAGATGCTTAGTTGGGCGTGATTCATCCGCGGTCGGCGCGTCGCGAGGCGAGGCAGGCCTCGCGGGCTCCCGCTGTGCGTGGCAGGGCAGCCGCTCATTGGCGGGAGGCGTGCGTCATTGGGGCGGGCGGAAGCGCCGCGGATGAAACGGGAGCCCCGCGTGCGGATTGCGTCAGCCTTAGGCCAGGCGCCCACGCCCGCGCCCGCGCCCGCGCCCGCCCGATAGCGCCCCCCCCCCCATACGGAGGACCAGATGAAAGCGCAGCATCTCCGGCTTCGGCCAATGCGCTTCACGCACCAGTTTCCGTCACTGTGTTAGCGGGAATTGTAACCCTTAACTGGTGACTGGCGGTCTCTGAGACCGCTCAGGAAAAATAAACGCTTAGCTCTCCTTTCTTGTGCGTCGCAATACGTTTTTCTTTACACTACCTTCCGATCTCTTTCCAAACTACACTCACACGCGGGGCAGCCGTTCGCCTTTCAGGGCCAGTTGAAGTTTCGGAGCGGTCTCGCAGACCTCACATCACCAGTAGTACGACTGTCCTTCCCACAGTGAATGTGCATTGCAATTTTTTTATTAATGGATAATGTTCGTGTTACAATGCATTATCGTATTTAAATGAAGGTTTTCTTAATGTAGTGAATAATATTTCAAACCATTCTACGAGTTCTTAAGATAATTAATAGTGAAGAAACAGTACGGAACAAATTATAGCCAGAAATTTGGCGAGTAAAAAAATAATTAAATTATTTTCATTTTACATATTAACAACAAATACTTTTATTTTCTTATTTAATATAGCATTGTTAAAGTAAAAAAATTGTCAAGTGAACATGAAATTGGACATTGAAAATAGTTTGCCTAAAACTTTTGGGGTCTCACAAACCGCACGTCACCAGTTAGAGAAGTTTAAAGGCACGTTACGAGTTAACGGTTAAATGCACGCAGGTACCTAAATTTGTTACAAGTCACTGAAAGAAATCTTTGCTGGGCAGTCAAACGAGTACAAGTCGTTTTTTGGCAAAATCGAGATATGTACATTTTTGTCATCATCTGCTCGATATCTATGTGTGGTAAAAATTATGCATCTCAGCTGTATTTCTCTCCACATTGCAAATATTTTTAATATTCAAAGTACAAACTGAAACAGTTTTTCCGTACTACTGTAAAATAAGGTTTTTTTTCACGTGTTCTCTTATGAGTATCCATCAAAGAAATACTCGTATATGAAGCATTTTTATTGCGTCTTTTTTAAAACTAGACTTTTACACTTCTATCGTATTATTTTTAGTTACCGTTGAAACGTGTCGCCTTCTGCCACTTTCAAACTGTTTCTCAACGCTTCTCGCTTGCCACGCAGCGTGGCGGCCGGCGTGCGCCCTGGCTTTTCAAACGAAGTGCCCGACTTGTGGTCACGTAGCTGGAGCTGCGCAGAACGAGCGAACGGCGGTGCGCCGGACCAGCTGACCCACGTCCTCTCATCACGGGCAGGGCCAAGGAGACCCCTGGCTCCTCTGCAAATTTTGAATCAGGTTCGGTAGCCTTACGTAAAAATGTTCAATCCCTTATATTCCCTGCTTTTAACCTGACAATTTGGGAAATTGTTTTCAACATTTGGGCGACAAGCGATACCGCGTAAATGGTTTAACGTAAAATAAGTTGCATTTATTAATTTTATCGTTAAAGTTACACGAGTAATGTCATTCTCTTCAAAGTATAATTTCTCTTACGTACGTCAAATGTAAATAAAAAGATGACTGGAGAAGAGACTCCGCCTCCAAAGGAAGCTTGGAGACGTCTTGGTTGTTTTCGCCTCCTCTACAGCACAAGGCAAGGAAGTGCGCAGTGTGTGACGTCTGACTGCGTCAAGTCCAATTAATAAGCGCGTGCGTGAGGGGGCCGTGCCACTCCCACAACGCTTGCCGGCGCTTGGGGTGGGTGAGAGGAAAGTGTGGGTTCGTGGATGAACCCGCATTTGACGCAGCGGCTTGTGGTCCAGTAAAGGCGCATCTCTCCCAGAAGGAATATCGTAATGCGAAAGGGATGTACACCCTGACTGTAAAAGGTTACCTTTGAGTTCCATATTGCGGGAAACAGTATTTTAACTCTGAAGTACTGGTGCGGGTTTTTACATGTTGCCCAGCCATTTTAATTTTGTTGGCACAACCCTCTACTCAGTTAACAGTTGACTTACATTATATATTACTCCTGGCAATCAGACTGATGCCGAGCATTTCATTGCAAGCCCATTCTTCTCAGTTTTAAATCGATTGCGCTACGATTGTAGCCCGCACTAGCACTACTGTAATGAGTGATAGAAAGTTGCTTGTGCAGGCAATTTGAATGGCGATATTCTATTGTGAAAGTCATACATGTCGATGCGTACTATTGTCACGAATAATCAAAGACTCATGACGAATACCAATCGAGAAATAAAATATTTTGTTTGAAAAAAGACGTTACTTATCCCAATTTTCCCTTGGGTACAACTGGGGGAGATTTAAATGACATAAAGCTAAAGTTAAAGTTAAATGACTTGCATATCATATTCAAATAAACATTTTAAGATAGAGTTTTTGTTTAGAAAATGTTTATTAAATTTATAATGACTAAAAGAATAGTAATTTTGATTTGAACTATGTGTGTTTCTTACGCGATCGTTTGCCTTACGAAATTGGTCGTGACAACAGCGGCGTTAAGACTGATGAAACACTGTTACGGAATAGCGCAAAAATAATTTTGACAATTGCCACTAAATAGTAAAAATTGAGGCACATACGATTATAACGAGCGACACTTGAGGCCCAAGATATTGTCCATAGCAGTGGTCAGAGCAGGTGAAGGAGCTCAGGGCAGTCCAATCGGGGTGGTTGTTGCTTCACAATTTAAAATTTTCAATTCTACAGAGTGGATATGTTTTACGATTGACGAAAGTACCTCGTGTCTGTGACCGAATACGATAGGAACTGCTGCGATATTCAAAAAGAAGGGTCGCATGCACTCTGGCTTGCATCAAGTGGGAACGCAGTCTCGTGGTCCCCCCGTGCGCAAAGGCGGGAGGGCAGCACGGAAGGTGGGCTCGCAGCCCCGCGAAATTCAACGTATTTTCCTGAATACGCTCGATTGCGCATTTTGCCCTTAGTTTAGGCTCACAATTTGAGAATTGTTACACGACATTTATGGAAAGACTCTCCAAACCAACTTAGCAAACCTCCAAATAGTTCAACATATCATTCAATTGTATTTATTAATTACATCATTTAAGTTATAATTTAATTCTCCTTCTAATATGTTTTATTTATTTACTAATACAATGTGTCATATGTAAATAAAAAAGGGTGACCAGGGGTGCCCAAAACTGAGGTCGGTTCTTCTCTTGTGCACTCATGTTTGGCAAATTGTCTCACGCGTTATTTTCGGGCTTATTCGGACATTTTATTGATCACAAAACGACAAACAATCATCAAACGACAAACAATCTCGATTGACACTTTTAGGTGTTAGATCTCCTAAAGAATTTGTGCTTGCATGTACTGACACTTGTAATACAGTTTAGCAGTTTGTAATTCATATTGCAAACGTTTCCATGACCTGCTAATAAAACATCTGCGTTGCAACAAAACATTTCCCATAGTAACCAATTGTACAAAAATACAGTCTATAATATTGGCATTAACATAGAATATCCGTAGAAATGTTTCTTTCTCGCTCTTCAAAAGGAAGGAGGGCACTCCCAACTGATAAGGCGAGCGACGCCAAGCGGTGCCACGTGGGCTCGCCGCAAACGCAACAAAAGCCTGCAAGTCCGGCTCCGCACTAAAAACTAGCACTTTCCTTGCATGACTGGCACGACTTTCACCAACGCGGGTTCTGGATACGGTGCAGAACAGGTGTTGCGACGATCTGTAAAAAATAACGCTTGTGATATTTATTCCACTAACGTTTGCACGTGCAACTTGTCTGTTGTATTCACGGAAAAGGTGATTGGTTGTAGCATTTCAATATTCATTTATCTTCTCCGATGATTCTGATGTAAAAAGAAATAGTAAAGATGCAAACAACAACTTAATGCATGTTGCATGTTTTTCTGTCTTTACGTAACCACCACAATACAGAATAATAATGTGAGAATTACGGCGGCCACAGTTCATCGCCTATTCGCTTACATTGACCTACGTGGAAATAACGAAAGCGGAATATTTATTCACTGAATAGCCAGCATAGATACATAGAAGTTGCCGGGCTTTTGTGAGAGTTGGAAAGGAAACGAGAAGTGAATATACAATTTTATTATAAAATACTATCGTAATTTCTTTGCTTTGCGCAAAAGATTCAAAGAATTGTTCCATCGTCTGTTGGTTATGACCACGGGCGGATTTTGAAGACCTAAAACATCGCAAAAAATAATCAAAATCATGCTCTTAAATTGCTTTAAAAATGCCCTAAAAGCAAAAAGAAAAGAAAAGTAAAAATGTTATCAAAACCAGTAATGACTCAAGCTGTTGGATACATTGGTGATGTAATCGGGGCTTCCAGTTAACTCAGATTTCAAACTTTTGGTTTGAACTGTTCTTGCCAGAAAATGTCTGTCTTTAGTTATCCCGAAATCGGCTGATCCGCCAATGACGCTGACAGACGTCACAGGAACCTTAGATTACATACTCACCGTTGTTTACACTACGTCTGCGCGAAGAAACGAATAGGCTACCATGTATAGGTACTATGGAATTCTGTGGAAAACATTTGTTGCATCTCCTAAATATTATTTGAAGCAACTACCATTAAAACGATATTAAAATCGATTAAATCCCATAAAAATGAATTAAAAATGACGGAAAAAGGTAAAACAGACTTACAAGTGGAAATTGACGAAAAATACAAAAAATACATATAAAAATGATTCATTTATTTTGTCATAAAATAAAATGAATTTCTGTACTAAACGGCATTGTTTTAAAATGAAAAGAAACTAGTGGTGCTACAGAATGGCACAGACTTTCCCGTATTAGTTTTTCCTTGGGTCTTCGCTAGCTATTCGGAATTGCGACATACTCTTTCTTGCCAGCTACCATCTATCACCGCCAAAAGTACATTTTTTTGTCATTTTCTTAATTTTTCGGTTTCCTATTGGTAGAACGAAAATATTAATTTTAGAATATTAAAGAACACAAAAACCTAGCCGTAAATGGCAATTTTCTTTTAAAAATTATGTGCCCTTTAAGAGAAAATGGCGTTTTAGCACTACTAAATTGCGAAATTTGAAACTCATTTTCACAGAAAATTTTTGAGTTTTCAAAATACTTTATTTAAAGTTATTTGAAGCACTTACACTCACAAATATAATAATCTTTACAAATTGCTGGTAATGTGCATATTAAAGATGTGAGAGATCTTTCAAAAAAATTACAATTATGTATTTTTTGAAACAACAAAAAAATTACTCAAAATAAACTTTACGCTATACTAAAGAGTGTAATTAGCACTATCCGTTACAAAAGTTTCAAGAAAATAATTGCAGCCATATACGAGAAAATGGCGTTTGAGCATTTCTGAAAATGCCGAAATTTGAGCTACTTTTCACAGAAAACGGTAGTGTTTTCCAGAAACTTTACTTGACATTATTGAAAGCATATATACTCGTAAATATAATAATGTAAAAAAATCGCCGATAATGTAAATATTAACGACGTGAGAGACAAGTAAAAAATTTACATTTTGGTAATTTTTGAAAAAACCAACCGATAGAAAAATATGGCTTTTTGTCATTGATAGAGTACATTTACCACTATCCCTACCAAAAGTTTAAAGAAAAAATTTGGAGCCGTTTTTGAGAAAATCTTGTTTTTGTAATTTTTTAAAATTGCACATATTGCACGCAATATTGCACGAAAACTACCAAAATTTTGAAAAACATTTTATTAAAGAACTCAAAATGCAGAACAAATTTTATTTGAAGAAAAATCTCTATCTTCAATTTTGTAGTTGGAGAAAGACGCCGAAAAAAATTCAAACTTTCACAATTTTCGAAATTTTAGAGCTGTATGTGAAAATCGGACCTATGCCATGTTAAAAAGTGTATTTTATTCTATTCATAAAAGAAATTTAAAGAAAAAATTTGGAGCCGTTTTAGAGAAAATTTTGAAAATCCCCGGGGGCTTCAAATAAAGTAGCCTCAAATTTTGAAGCATCTTTTTCAAAATCTCAAAGCATCGACTAGAATCAGATTGACCGGGGAATATCCATTTTGGAAGAAATCGTACGTATGGTTTAGGCGTTAGACAGACGGACAGGCGCTAGACAGACGGCTAGGCGTTCACAGACGGACAGACGGACGGACGGACAGACGGACGGACGTTTTCCTTTCAATTGGGTTTTCGGTATCAAGGACCTAGAAAACAGGGTATCTGGCTACACCACGTGTTAGGGGATTTTTTTTCTTAATTTAGCAACTGGTTTTATCCACTTATTCGTTTTCATGGCCTAGCAATTAATTTTTTTCCGCCGAAAATTGGTCATTTTTTCGCGCAGCATTACATAACTTCCCCTACACTACGTATATCACTCCGTGTATACGTACGTATACGGGAAAGTAAAAATGACATTTCATTAAAATCCGCCCCCTGTAATGATTTATGAGTAGCGTTCGTGAGCTTAGGTATGGTTGGCCAGTGTTCCGTAAACAACAAATAAGTTTTTTGATTGACGCAGCGTTCTCTCAATTTACACATTTGCTACAAAATGCAGCGAGTCGTAGTAGGAGTCGACGCGCCTCCACCTGTCCTTTAGTAATCGGAGCAAAGTTGAAGAGCTTTTTCATTGATTGACTAATGATTCCGAGCGCTTCAACTGATACGGACACTACTTCCGTAAGTGTAGTGTATGTTTTCATTGCTGTGGCGGTGGTCTTCCCCCGCTGGATGGCGAGATTCAGCGCCGACCTACGTCCACTTGCGGGGATGTTCCCCAACCAGGTATCTCCCACCAGCGGGGCACCGCCCCAGCTGGGGCAAGCTCTTAGCTCCCGACTGGTCTATCGACAAGTGTCATAGTGTACTGTGCAAGAGTAAGTGTATGTAAGTAAGGACTGAAAAACAAGGAAAGAAAGATCGCGCGTGGTCCGTGGCCCGTTTGTTATTATACTGCTCCAGCATTCACTTGATATTGATGGGAGAAACCACGTAAAACTACCGATGAGAGCAGCCGGCCGCTAGAATTCTCATCCACACAGCGACGGAATCCGACCTAGCTGTCTAGCTAGAGTCGCAAATCCAAGGTGGAAGAGCTCACACGCTTGGAATATGTGGCAGTTTCGCCCGTTCCACTTCCGTTTTGCCCGTGTGGACACACTGGTGGAGCCAAGGAGGCTGGAGACGGGCAATGCAGTGACACAAACCCTTTAGGGGAGAAAAAGAAACAATTCCGCGAGCAGGCCTCGCTTGGAGGCTGCTCCACACATTCATTATTCGGCGAACAGCGAGCGACCGCTCGCTGAATCCCGAGTAGTGTGGAGGAGTTGCTTGCCATTTGCCGGAGTGACGGACATTCGGCGCTCGCCCTACCCCCCGCGTGTCGGTCTTTCGGACACATTGGCCGAACTCTGGGCTGTTGGGGATGGGGCGAGCAGAGGCTCGCTGCTGGGCGAATGCCGAATGTGTGGAGCCGCTTATAGGGGGATCCACATGTTCGGCATTCAACGAGTAGCGAGCGCCCACTCGCCGAATTCCGAGTAGTGGGGTGGATTGCTTACGTTGTACCGAGCGCCTAACATTCGGTGCTCAGTGCTCACCTTACCTTACCTTACCTGACCGATCTTACGGGCACATCAAAGGAAGCGACCATTCGCCGAGTTCCTTACTCTGAATTATGATTATTATTATTATTAATAATAATAATTATTATAATAAAATTTATTATAATTATAATTATTATTTCTTGCTGATGAGCTTTCGCTCAGTGGCAGGGTTTATACAGAGCATACAGACATTCAAAGACAAGTTAAAAATACATATTATATAAGTAAAGTACAACGAAGTAACTAAGAAGACTTAAAACACACAAAAATATTTGGCATCACTCGCAATTCTCTAGCCGATTCCGGAAGCAGCGCGTACGAGAGCGAAAAGTGGGTAGTGCTGCAGCAGGTAGATTGTTGCAGTCAGTTATTGTCCGCTTGGCAAAAGAGTATTTACCCACCGGAGCGTTGGGCGGGCAATCGCCACTACACTCTGAACGCCCAATGTTTGAAGCCGCTTTTAGGGTCCCCAACAGCCTGGATACACCGAACTTACTAGTAAAATCTATTACCATGTGAAGTAATACCTACAGTGAAACTGCACTTTTTTACTGAATGAAAATGAAGCTTAGATATGAAGAATCACAGCAGACAGATAGTGATACTTTTGAACTTTGGTTGATGTTTCTAGGTTAATGAATAACATGAAGTAAATCAGAAACAATGAAAGTACTTGGATGAACTTTAAAAACAATTGAAAGGAAAACTAAACGGTAGTAATGTGGCAGTATCGCTCTATTGCAGGGGTGTCCAACTTCCAAGGCCTCACGGGCCAAACCTAAAACTTGTAATACGGTTGCGGCCCATATTTTCATTATTCGGACAACCCACACCTGACTTCCGCGTACTGTTGATCTCGGCACTTTGCCCGGCTGCTCTGATATGGGGGGTGGAGATAGAACCATGCGTGATATCAGGCCGCAGTGAAACACATTGGGATGATTTTGAATTTCTGAATTCACGAGAAAAAAAATCTTTAAATCTAGATTTAACCAATTTTAGGTTAAGAGGATGTTGACCCCGACAACGCTAGGCGCACAATGTTGTCGCCCAACATGGATGAAAGGGACTTTAGCTTTTGACTGAAAACCTTCCGCGGGCCACAGTTAATGGCATTGCGCCTCGGCAGTTGGACAGCCCTGCTCTACTGCATACTGAGAAGGTTTGAGATACCCATTGGCATGAAGGCCGTGGGCCTGGGCCGCCCGCAAGAGCTGTGTCCAGCGCGCGGAAGGAGTCCAGCGAAGTGGCGCGCGTCCTCTTCCCCACTCGGAGCTGCCGGCGGAGGAGGCTCAGGGCGGCAGTGCCTCTCACCGGGAGATCCGAGGTCCCAGTCCCCATGGGGCAGTGCTTTCGATACACAGCGCGAGATTCTTCCGTAAGAAAACATCGTGCCTACGCGACGTGAAAATGACCGTAGGTTGACGTTGACTTTAGCCGCTGGGTGTGGGAGAATTCTAGCGACCGGCCGCTCTGATCGGTACTTCTACGAGGTATTTCCGTTCAACGCCCGAGCAGTACCGAATCAAACGGGCCACGGACCGCGCGCGATCTTTCCTTCATCTTCTTTGTCATAACCTCACCCTTACACACACACATACACACACACACATACACACACACACATACACACACAATAACATGCACTGCACTACCACATATGCCGGGGAGACCGGTCGGGAGCTTAGAGCTTGTCCCGGCTAGGGCGGTGCCCCGCTGGCGGGAGATACCTGGGTGAGGGAAAACCCCGCTAGTCGACGTTAGATCGGCACCGAATCTCACCATCTAGCGGAGAAAGATCACCGCCACCTCCGGATGAAAAAACATGCACTACACTTATTAGAATAATAACCTCAGTAGTTGACGCGCGTGGAATCACGAATCAATCAATCGCTCCATTTTGAGTGAGGAGGTCGCACAGGCTGTGCACGGGACGGGCTGGCGCGTGGACGCGAGGCGAGGGGGGAGGGCGGTGCAGCAGCACTTGCAGCGGGCAGCGACCGGCGCGCCGCGGCGCCAGGCACCGCCCCCTCCCCGCCCCGCCCTCGGGGGCACAGGGCTCCATTCACGCGCGGAGGCGCTCCGCCCCGCGCGCTGCACTTCCTCCGTCGCGCGAGCGCGCGCCCGCTCTCACGACGAAACACCGGAAAATATACATATGAGAACAATAAGAATATGCAATAAATATTCAATGTAGATATTTGTACCGGACACGCGTCACAGGCGCCATACTCGGCCCTCACGGAGCAGAACACTGCAGATCCAAATTAAATGCCTCCTTCCCCCCTTTTTTTTAAGCTTTTTCTTTAGCTATTAACTCTTTTTTCTCTCTCTCTCTCTTTTCTTAAACCTTTAACTTTTGTGTTAACCTTTTTTTTGTTTAAAAAATTTCTTTAATTATTAACTATTTCAGTGTATTAGAATTTATATTCGAAAAAGTCTGAATAAAAATATATTGAAACATTCTGATTATAAAACCCATTTCCGTAATATGAAATTACATTTATGACAAATTTTCTAACAAAGTTAATACAGACGGTTTAAAAACATCGTGGAGAGCGCAAGTTGATGCATACTTTGCTTTATACAACTTTCTCGTCAGTAGTAAAAGCTTCATCTATTGCTATCCAGAACCGTAGTTTAGCAGCCAGACTAGTCGCAATAGAAGCCACCGTACAAACTGGGATGTCTACGACCAGCAAACATATACTGCAGCATGCAACATTTTCATGGAAGTGTTACATGTCCGCGATCGCAATGTTTTCTCGGAAATGAAGGTCACAGGTCACAAAACGCGGTGTCAGTGATACTATTGGTTTCTAGATTTCACCAATAATGTAAGAAAAAATGCTGATATTTTTAAATAGATAATTTTATAAAAATATATAATAACTTGAAGAAAATTGATAGAATAAGAAAATATATTGTGAAAATAGCAAAATATGTAAAATACGCAACGTAGCACTAAATATGTAAAATTATGTAATGAAAAATTGGAAATTGTGTTAGGACGGCGATGATTCGCCACAGTTACAATTTTGAGAACGGTAAGTAGAGACAAAAAATATGTAATTACATAAAAATCAGGTCTCTACACATGACCCTCGTCAAGGATTGTCACTTCCTTTGCAACAGCACCACGAGTATGCACGCGTAAGTGGTTCACCAAAATAACAATAGTTCACATGATATGTCTTTACTAATCACGGGATAGTCGACTTGTTTAATATTCCAGGATTTTTTGGCACTGTACAAACATGTCGTGAACGAATAAAAAAATATTTCAAAAGCTAGTCCTTAATTTAGTCTGTTTTTGTTTAATCTACGTTATTTTTTTCTATTAAAAGGAGATCGCATAGTTTTTTTGTTTTAATTTTTATATTCGTAAAATTTTGCTACGGTTAATTGAGGGTTCATTTCCTTTGTAGATTGGTAACATTTTGCAATTGCAATATCACACATTTGTCGCATGTTAATTTTTTCAACAATCCTTTTAAGTTTGAAACTAAACGCGTAAGAAACTGAAGACAATTTTTGGACTTATCTGATCTCCCCTTGTCAATAAAGGAAACATAACTATCTTTAGGGACCGATTCTTATACGCACTGAATATTTCAAAAATATTTTAGAAGAAATCAGTAAAGTGTTAGCAAAGAACTAATACAAGTAAAACAAGCAAACATTTAAACGAAAATTATTTTCGCAAATCTATAGTAAATGCATATGCATTGTCTCATTAAATTGTAATATTACTCAACTATATACACTGAATGCCCATAAGACATATTAGATTATAGGAAGACTTCTAATATTGCTGAGACTGGCGAAAATCTTAATGAAAATCATGAAATTTACATTTTAAAGACAGCGTGAACTTCAATGTCGCAGAAAATAACTAATAACAATAATAATAATAATAATAATAATAATAATAATAATAGACGCAAAATAAAATGCAACACATTCTGATGACATAAAAATTGGATCCCTGCTCTTCAGAATGCAGTCACCGTGGATCCTGCAAAAATGTTTTTGTCCAGACACCGTTATCCGGGTCTCAAGACCGGTTCCAGATGCAGCAGCAATGCGAAGACTGAACTTGCTCTCGTTCCATTGCAGTGCACCAATATAAGTAATATTAAAGGTTTCCAACTAACAACTTCGCACAGGTCAACGGAGTTACGTACTCAAATTCAATTTAAAATAGAACGGATCACTGCAACACGACTGGTCTCCGATGACAGATCACGGCACTTCGACATTCATCTTCAACGAAAATAATTCACTGTATAGAACAAGCTCACAATTCTCAGAGAAGATAACTAAACGAACACATCTTGTAGTGCACACACGTAGCCCGCAGATGCATTTTGCTAAGTAAAAATCACTGTCATTATTTAGCAATGTTACGATGCAAATATGTTCATTAAAACACTAGTCAACACACTCTTGTGAAAAAAATTCTGTAGTGGCAGCAGAGATCTTGTGGTACTCCATGATTAAAATTTCAGGGTAACAGAGGTATCAACCCCAATTACTACTCATACACAATTAGCATCAGTACTAATTGTGATTGCTACCTCTGTTATCCTCAAATTTTCATCCCTCTTGTGAGGCGACGTGCCATTTGGCAATAAGGTTACTGTAAGTGTAAAGCAAAGGCGGTGGTGCGCGCGTTGAAGTGTCACTCACCCATCCACGGGATGCTGTTGGCCGCCGCCCCCGCCATGGCTGCACGTGAGCGCCCGACCGACCGCGCTGGCCGCCCGCACTCTCGACTGCCGCGCTCACTCCGCCTCGGGCCGCCGCGCGCGCGCCACTGAGACGGCACCAGCCAGCGCCCGCCCGCGCGCCCGGCGCCGGCGGGGGAGGGGGCGGCGGGAGAGTGGAGGGGAGAGCGGCAGGGCGGCGGCGGCGCGGCGACCACCGACTTCCATGGAGGGGGCCTAGAGCGGAGCGGGGCACCTATCTTTTCGACCACAAAGAGTGGCGTTGGACACAATCAGAGCAGCCAAGTCAATCACAGCCAAAAACAGAGTCAAAAACATCTTCGACGACACGACGCTGACGCCACTGTTCCTGAAATACCAACAATATGTTGACAAAAGACTGTAAATGAACATAAATGTACCCGTGCGACATACTTCAACTCAGACCACCATAAACTAAGACAAATGGACATAATTCAAACAAAATCAATAAAAACCTCCAACCTCAATTTCCAACTTCAATAAGCAATAAAATAACCTCATCCGTCACCACCCACGTCCCGAGGCAAAAGAAAAAGCTGTCACACCCGCCCGCAAACGCAAACGAAAGGCGTAGAAGAAGATACAGAAGAAGACGAAGAATGAAGAAAGAAGAGAAGAAAAGAAGAATCACCGACAACAGCGGAAGAGCGCCCCCCTGGCGTAGGCCGCAAATACAAAATACCATCTGCAAACACGGATTCAGGGGCACTTATCCACCAACTACAGTTCACTCCGGTTATAATAGTCAACTTCTGGCGACTAGTATTCTTGGTTTACTATAACCGAGGTTCCCTCTATTCGATGATTGTCAAAATTAAATGGAATTTCTCCACAATGATTGATTTTATTAATACGGAGATACAGTAGAATATATTAACCCCGAATTCAAAACATCAATACCTTTATTTGTATTTAAACAATCAATAATTTTGAATTGTTTTCTTCGTACTTTTTCCATTACTAATTTCTGTAAATCCTCCTCCATGATTTCGTGCTCTATCCAAATTTGATTCTGCATTGTCCTCTGTCTCGAAGTATAGCAATTCACTCTTGGCACCCTTCAATGCCTCTTGCACGTCGGAACACCGTCCCGAACCCAGAAGTCCCTTTTCCGCGACTTATAACATTACGAGATGGTTAATTTCCAGGACGTAGCATTTCATACGTTCACTATAGCCGAGGTTCAGGTTCACTATAACCGAATCTTCTTATGCTTATCTGTAATGTAAGTGAAACGGGTCCAGTGACTTAAGTTCACTGTATCCGAGGGTTCACTATAGCCGACTTCACTATAACTGGGGTCGGCTGTCCACTCTCCGGTCACATGGTCCGCGAGAGAGAGGGAGAGGGAGAGGGAAAGAGAGAGGGTGAGGGAGAGAGAGAGGGGGGGGGACGTGCTGGGAGTGAGAGCCCTTGCGACTGTCCCTGCAAAGGCTCTCACTGCGAGGTCCTGTACTGCGATTTAAATAGAGTTTGACGTGGTATCAGCTGCGCGGTTATCCTCTCGGGCGCTTCGGTTCCTTGCGTTACGCACTGAGGCGCCCGATTAGATAAGCGCGTCCCAGCTGATCGAACATCAGATCAACCTGACGTCACTGCAGTCTCTCTGACCGGGAAGTCCTACGTCTCCACTCCCCACGGCGGCAGGATTTTCCACACTAGCTTGTCAGCTAGGTCGAATTCAGTCGCTGTCTGGAGGTGAATTCTAGCGGCCGGCTGCTCTGATCGGTAGTTTTCCGTGGTTTCTCCGATCAACACCAGGCGAATGCCGGAGCACACGTGATTGTTCCTTTCTCTTCTTTGTCCTATCCTCTCCTCTTACACACACACACTTACACTAACATGCACTACACTATCACACATGCCGGGAGGCCGGTCGGGAGCTTACAGCTTGTCCCGGCTGGGGCGATGCCCCGATGGTGGGAGACACCTTGTTGAAGGGAAACCCCGCTAGTCGACGGTAGGTCGACGCCAGATCTCGCCATCGAGCGGGGAAAAGATCATCGCCACCTCCCGAGAAAAAACACGCACTGCACTTACGGGACGAATGACCAAAGTAATTGACGCACCCGAAAACATCAATCAATCATCAGATGTCACTATAATTCAATGGGAAAATAGAGTGTGACGGGGCCGAGTTTTCGACACTATAACTATACACAGTCGACTCCGGTAATAATGAACTCGGATATAGTGAACCCTCGGCTGTAGTGAACTTTAATCACTGGTTCCGTTTCACTTACATTACAAATAAGCGTAAGATTCGGTTACAGTGAACCTGAACGTCAGCTCGAATGAACGTAGAAAATGTTTTAAAAATTAATTGTATCTCCTACGTTATTAGACGAGAAAAGGGGCCTTTGCAGAGTGCGACAGTGTTCCAACAGTGCAAGAGGTATTGAAAGGTGCCAACACTGAATTTCGATGCTTAGAGACAGAGGACAAAGCAGGAACAAGTATGGAGAGAGCACGAACTCTGGAGAAGGATCTAGAGAAATAACTAATGAAAACTGTACGAAGCAAACAATTGAACATTATTACGGACAAGTAAACACACTAAAATGTTCAGTTCGTGCTGTTAATGAATAGTAATAGGTGATTTTCCCCATTACGTTACGCTAAAGGGGGAGGGAGAGGGTCTGAGGCAGAGTTGCGCTGCGTTACATAGGGGTAGGGGGTGTTAGTTAAGTGTTACGGAACATTGGTATTAATTTTTCTACATGTTTCAACAGTTGCTGAAATAATTCTTTTCTCAAGGCCTGTACTAAAACATTAACATATTAACTAATTAATTGGTTTTAAAAACATAATCTAAAGTTATTAGTTGTAAATTGTCGCAATAAATTAAACTATTGTATCAGCTTTTTTTTCATTCTGTAAGATTATGAAGAAAATATTCAAAACTGATATGGAGAGTACTCTAGAATCCATTTAAATTGGCGCTGTAGACTGTCGCCCTTGCGTCACCCACGACGGCGGGTGCATAGCTTGTGATGAGCCACTTCTCGTCCAAGCATTCCTCTTTCACTCACAACTTGACCCAATCTTCTTGTTAGGTGCAGCCAGCATTGCCAACTAATTTCTGCTTTAATTATCATTAATTTTAATATTCAACACAAGTAAAATAAATACAAAATGTTTATTCTGCGCTTTAATTTATTTTCAATTCTTGGGTTTAGAAGAGGGGGTTGTCGCAATCTTTTCTTAATAAATTACAAGCGTGTGTTAAGGGTGCGTGATAGGGGAGATAGGAGGTATTGACAATACTCGAAATTTGCTTTACGTAATTTATGGGCGGCCCTTACCAGGTATCTCCCACTAGCGTGGCACCGCCCCAGGCGGTAGATAATTCAACTCCCGACCGATCTTCCGTCAAGTGTGGAAGTGTAGTGCATTTGAGTGTAAGTAAGGGGTGAACAGAGGACAAGCAAGAGGCAGGAGAGATCGCGCGCGGTCCGTGGCTCGATTGTTAGGGTATTGCTCCGGCATTCGCCTGCAATTGGTCGGAGAAACTACGGAAAACTACCGATCAGATCAGGCGATTGCTAGAATTCTCCTGTAGACAGCGGCTGAATTCAACCTAGCTAAATGTAGGTTGTGTCGAAAATTCTTTCACCGTCGGGACTCGAACCCTAGGACCTTCCGGTCAGAGGCGCTGCAGTGCCATCAGTGCCACCTCTGCCGATGCATGTTCCGTCGCGTTATCCTAGCACATTTCCCGCAGGTTTCCCTTCATCATTTCCTACGTTTCCCTCACGTACCTCCGCGCATTTCCTCTACACTAAAGTGATCAAACGTTTTCGGACACGTGGCTGAAAATGACTTCCCAGTTCACGAGGCCCTCCATCGGTCATGCTGGAATTCAATAGGGTATCGGCCCACCCTTAGCCTTGATGATAGCTTCCACGCTCGCAGGCATATTTTCAATCAGGTGCTGGTAGGTTTCTTAGGGAATGACAGCCCATTCTTCAAGGATTGCTGCACTGAGGGGAGGTATCGATGTAGGTCGGTGAGGCCTACGTAGGCACGAAGTCGGCGTTCCAAAACATCCCAAAACTTGTTGATAGGATTCACGACAGGCCTCTGTGCAGGCCAGTTCATGACAGGGATGCTATTGTCGTGTCACCACTCCGCCACAGGCCGTGCAGTATGAACAGGTGCTCGATCGTGTTGAAATACGCAATCGCCATCCCCGAATTGCTCTTCAACAGTGGGAAGCAAGAAGGTTTAAAACATAAACGTAGGCCTATGCCGTGATAGTGCCAAGCAAAACAACAAGGGGTACAAGCCCCCTCCATGAAAAACACGACCACACCATAACACCACCGCCTCCGTGTCCGGATATTTTTGATCACATAGTGTCCCATGCGTTCACCATGTTACCCTAGGCCTGTTTTGTCATACGTTCTCCGCATTTTTCACTGCATATGTACCCCCATATGCTCCTCCACATCTCTCCCAAATGTTATCCTACCTGCTCCGCATTTGTTCCTGCACTTATTAATCCGAAAATTGAACTGAAAATTCAGAATTTTTTTTCATTTCGAAATATTTTTCAAGACCATTACAGCAGCTGATAATGCAATGAATCACCTGGTGGATAAAAAATGGAAAGTTTTGAATTGCTAGCGAGCCGAGGAGTACGGAAAACACAAAGAATGTAATAGAAGGGTCCTATAGATTTTTCTTAAACAATCGAAATCACGAAAAATGTTTAAAATCATTATCTTGTATGTGAAAATAGTTTCATGGCATAAAAATCATAATTCGTGCACCTGGGACATGATCATCTGGTTTTAATGATATAAAACGCATCATTTGCAAGTGATGGACGATGGTAACGTGTTTTGCAGCGTATGTGTGTTGCGGGTCGCATGTCCGTCTGCTTCAACTAGTATGTCATAAACTGCGAACTTCTGTTTTTGGTCTTAAATCTCTCTGCTGCAGAACCGAGGGGTAGTTCCTTTCCGATAGTGATGCAGTTGCGGGGATTTGTGTCGATGATTCCTTATAAATGATCAAAAACGTCTTCATTCCTTAGCGCATTATATCTCGAAAGGATACGGTTAAAGTAGATTCTTCTTAATGCTATATAAAAAAATTTCCCTTTATTTTTTTGAACTGAAAATATTTTGATTTGTTAATTGAATATTTTATAACTATAAATGTCGGTAAAGGTGGCTCAGGGCATCCGTGCAGTCACTCCAGTGCCTCTGACCTGGAGGTCCTGGATTCGAATTCCGACGATGGCAGGATTTTGATAGCTAAATGGAATTCACCTGTTATATGAAGGAGAATTCTAGCGGTCGGCGGCTCAGATCGGTAGTTTTCCGTTCATCATCAGACGAACGCCGGGCAGTACCGTAACAAACGGGCCACGGACCGCGCGCGATCTTTCTTCTTCCTTGTTCTATCGTCACCCCTTATTTACGCACACTTGCATACACTACCACATATGCCGGGAGACCGTTCGGGAGCTTAGAGTTTGTCCTCGCTGGTGGGAGATACCTGGTTGAGGGGAAAACCTCGCTAGCCGACGTAGGTCGGCGCTGGATCTGTCCATCCCACGGGGGAAGGTCACCGTCACCACCCCAGTTTTCTTATTTATCCCACGATAAAAACATGAATTACACTTACTTATTTTTATGGGACTAATGACCTTAACAGCTGTCGTACCCGGCATCCCTATTGAGTCAGTCCATCAAACAACTATAAAATTGTAAAGAATGTTACACTTTCGTCAGAAAGGGCGCATTCAGGACCTTCTTGCCCGTGTGGTACCTGGGGCCACGCCTCTTGGGGACTGACGCTTTCGGATCTGATTTAATCGCTTTTCAGTCCCGGCAGAAAATGAAAATTGACCAGGGAATCATTTTCGCTTCTGAAACTCTCCTTCCTTCATTTTTTTCTTTATTCACATCTTCACAAAAATTTTGAGTATTCTTTTCTGGATTATTAGCACTGCCCAGGAGACATCACGAAGAGGTTATGCTCTTTGTAGATTTCCTTTATGGGACTGTCATACGACACTCAAGAAGCATTTGCACGTATTCTGAAAACAGGTCCATTGCTGAAGCTCGTTCATCAGCATTTAATGGCATCGATATTGAAGTGCATTCGCTATAAAGATGTTTTTGTTTGGTCTCGTCATGACATCCACAGCTCAGCAGGACAGTCTTGGACGAAGAGTGAGTTCGAAGTGTAAAAAGTCTTAGTTCTGGTTAATACACCGTTTACGAATGGGGTAGGGGGCAATGAAACAGGAATGAATGATACGTGAATGAAAACAAAGAAAAAGAAAAAAAATTACCCAGAGGAAAAAAAACTTAATATTTTAGGATTAAGAAATATAATGAAAATTTGTTAGAGTTTAGTATCCCAAAGTGCAACTATAACTAAACTAAAAACTAGATTTAAGATCAAATTAAGTTAGTTTAAATATTACCAAAGCTCTACCTCTCAACTGCTTAAGCCGCAAGGCAGCAGTGCACTGTATCCCGCTTAAGCAAATAAATGTCCGCTTCCTCAGGGGTATTGTGGAGGGGAAATATTTTAAAAAATGTGGGATAGGTTGTGGGCCAGGGAGAACGATACCTAACTGGGCCATCTCATCGCAGGGGCGGAACTGAGAACCTCTCTGACAAGGCCGAAAACAGGAGCCCGGAAGTCAACCGGCTTACCCTCCGCTACTCCCCCCCTTCCCTCATCAAGGGCGACGAGATCCTCATCGATGAAAAGGAGGACATTTGGTGAAAAAAAGAGGACAGTCCATAATATTTTAAATGACAATGTAATATATCACAGATAATTTGTACATGTTGCATTGTATTTTTATGTATGCATTATGACAGATGTAAAGTACTGACAGACGCAAAACTAACGAACCATTATCAGAAATAGAGACGTAGGTTCCAGCTACACATACTTTGAATTCAGTTGCAGAATCCATCCTTCCCATTTTGAATGTAGGATATTTGATGGCTAAGGATAGTTCAACATGCATTGCCGTTTTGCATTTAGCTTTTCCGTTTTCAAATTTTGAGCTACTTTTCACAGAAAACGGTTGTGTTTTCTAGAAACTTTACTTGACATTATTTAAAGCACATGTACTCGTAAATATAATAATGTGAAAAAATTGCCGCTAATGTAAATATTATCGACGTGAGAAACATGTGAAAAAATTTACATTTTTGTAATTTTTGAGAAAACCATCGTATAGAGAAGTAAGGCTTTTATGTCATCTGATAGAGTACATTTACCACTATCCCTACCTAAAGTTTAAAGAAAAAAATTTGGAGCCGTTTTTGAGAAAATTTTGGAAATTCTCGGGGGCTTTATATAAAGTACCCCCAAATTTTGAAGAATCTTTTTCAAAATCGCAAAGCTTCGACTAGAATCAGATCGACCGGGGAATATCCATTTTGGAGGAAATCGTACGTATGATTTTGGCGCTAGCAGTGTTCACAGACGGACAGACAGACGGACGGACGGACAGATAGACAGACGGACGGACGGACAGATAGACAGACAGACGGGCGTTTTCATTTCAATTGATTTTTCGGTATCAAGGACCCACAAAAGAGGGTTTCTGGCTACAGCATGTGTTAGGGGATTTTTTTTCTTAATTTAGCAACTGGTTTTATCCACTTTTTCCTTTTCACGGCCCGGCAATTAATTTTTTTTCCGCCGAAAATTGGCCATTTTTTCGCGCAGCATTACATAACTTTCCCTATACTACGTATATCACTCCGTGTATACGTACGTATACGGGAAAGTAAAAATCGACCGCGGGCAAAAGTGTAAAAGGGAGTCATGCCCGGATCGAAGAGGGAATCTCTCCTCACCCGTTGGATGGCCCGCCGCGCCGCCATGGTACCGCAAAGACTTCGCTTATCTTCGAATCGACGATTGTTCTCTGTTCTCGAGAACGCGCTGAAAGAGATTGTACGTTTACACACCAAATCAGCAGCAAAAGGAGAAAGTCTTACTTCACTAGCGGTGTAAATCCTCCCCCGTTCATTATCTGGCAATTCTTCTGTCAGCTCTCCGGCACTTACAGTTTTGCCATGGCTTCTTTTATTACGGCAGCCCAATCTCTTCGGTCTTCTGCTTTTCTTCTCCATCTTTTCACTCTTAGGGTCCTCAGATCTTCTTCCACCTCATCGTTCCATCAACCTCGGCCTGCCTCTACTCCTCCTACCGGCCATGCTCCCTACATACATCTTCTTTACTGTCTTCTTTTCCTTCATTCTTATTATATGTTCAACCCATTCCTACCTTCGTGTCTTGATGTAGGTGACTATCATAGGTGTTTTATATAGTTCGTCCAACTCTGCATTTGTTCTACTCCTTCAAATTTCATTTTCTTTAGTCGGTCCAAATATTCTATATAAAATTTTTCTTTCCCATATTGCCAGGTTATTTTCCATTTTCTTCGTGAGAGTTCAAGCTTCAGAAACCATACAATACTACCGGTTTAATGACAGTTTTGTTCAATTTTAACTTAGCGGCCTTTGAGATCCTTCTTGTCTAAAAAATTTTGAAGAGGTTGGCATAACATATGTTACCTGCTGTTATTCTCCTTTTAATACCCTTTTCTTCTACATTATTTTCAGTAATATAGGAACACAAATATTCTGTGGCATTCACCCATTTTACATTTTTCCCATCTAAATTGACACATTTTGATTTATGATAACTTCTTCTAGTTGTTCTCATATATTTTGTTTTGTCCTCACTTATTACCAATTCCATTTCTTTTGTTCCTTCCATTAATTGGTGAAATGTAATTTCCATGTCTGTAATTGTTCTACTTATTATCACTATATCATCTGCATATGCCATTATTTGTACAACTCTATTTAAAATTGTTCCGTTTGGATTAATGTCAATATTTCTTATTACTTTTTCTAGGCATATGTTAAATAACATAGTAGATAACTCATCTCGCTGCTTTAGTCCACACTGTGTTGTGAATTACGCCGATATCTTTCCTTGCAATATAATTTCTTAGTAATTCGAAAACAAGACAGATTTGATATTCCTTGCCTGGTCAGCCGAGACAACACTTGAGGCAAGCTGCTTACGTTGGACGCACGATAGCGGCGGTCGCCTCTGTGATCGTCTTCTCCCGCCCCGCCACGCCCCAACCCCGCCCACTCCGCCTCACACCACCCAGCCCACTCCGCCCCGCACCACCCCGCCCATTCCGCCCCGCACCACCCCGCCCACTCCGCTCCGCACCACGCCGCCCACTCCGCCCACTGCGCCCCGCTCCACTCCGCTCGCCACTCCTCACCCCGCCCCTCCCCGCCCATGTCGTCCCTCCCCGGCCCACCCTCGCCGCCCCTCCCCTCCCCGTGCCATGCCCCTCCGCCGCCTCACCCCGCGCGTGTCCGCTGCGAGGCTGGCGAGGCCCCTCCGGTGACGCAGCGGGCGGAAGCGGCGGCGGAGGCGGCGGCGGACGCCACGCCACGCGACGCGACGCCACGCGACGCGACGCGTCGTGCGTGCTGGCGGCGCCGCGCGTCGGAAGCGCCGGCACAAGCGCTCGGCTGCGGGAGCGTCTGCCACGAAGCGGCTTCGTGGCCGCTTGCCATTATTCACGCTGCGGGGGGTGTATCGATTCACTCGCCAACAAAACATTTCAATATATTTGTTTTATTTGGTGGTGGGTTCGATTCAACTCTTACTTTACGTAGTCTTCAACTCCAGGAATCATCTACTGTTAGCGTTAAACACACTTGTGATATGCTAGTACATCAGTGCCCTTTCAGTTCCCGTTGATAATTGAAACGTGCTTACATTACGCTACAAGAACTTCTTTGTTTTCTTTCTGGAGAAACGATTAACGGAAAACATTAGTCAACAAAGTTTTTATATTGTCATTATTACTTGCTTACTCTCTTACATGATTTTATTTTCATTTTCCAATAACCCGATAACCAAAACAGTTTTTTAGCATACAAGAAATCAAGACGGTTTCGGAATATATTTAAGGGAAGACTTTTAAAACATTAACAAAAAAATAATTGAATGTATTTATGCTGAGGACTATTCAATTTATATCCTACTTTCAAATTGTATTTTTAATTCATAAAAAAATTGAAAACAAAACATCAAAACAATAATTTTACAAATCTTTCAACTAGAGGTACATTTTCAACGTAGATATCATTTGATTTTAAACTCGATTTGATTTACAATACCTTCTAGGCCTATATTTTAAAAATGCGAAAATTGTAAACAGCATCAAAGTTAATTTACAAGGATTATCCCACAAGACGTCCCTCTAGAGCCATCCCTGTAAGAAATCTCCTTTGACAGTCGTATCCTCAATCAGTAATCAAGTAGCTTGCGTCCGTCCGTTTGCCACTCACGATTAGACCCCTTCCGGGCCACCAATCGAGGTTAATGATGTGTCATTTGGCACGTCTCTGTCTCCTCGTTGGCAGTTGATTATTTTTATTGCGAATCCATCAGGAAGTTTCCAAAAAAATTGCTCTAAAATATGTGTTTTTGCATTTTCAAGGCAACAAAAAACTCATGATGTGTAAACAACGGCATCTACAGAAGTGACCAATAGCTCATTCGATTTCTCTCGTCAAGACAAATAGGTCGGTAGAATGCTCAGTCGGTTCCCTCCAAGACATTTTGGAAGACGTCTTGAAAAATATGTGTTTTTGATGGTTTTGTAGTATGGAGTATTGTGTGAACATCATGTCGTCGTAGAATCGTGTAAAATGACAACGAAATGAATAGTAAGAGAAAGTTGTTTGACGCACAAAGAAAATGATATATCTTAAAAAGAAAATGAGTAAAAATGTATATTAGTAAATATAATAAATAAGATGTTATAATGATAATGAAGTAGGTATTAATTCATTGATTCCAAAAGTATGTAGCGTATAGAAAGTAGCATGCAGCAAGATAAATATAATAAATTTGAAGATTGACTACACATACACACACACACTTCATTACAACTAATAATACATTGATGAAACATTATGATTTAATGTATTCTCTTTCCAGTTTCTACGTAAATTGTTACGGCTTAATTCATCGGATTGGCGATAAATAAACCTAATTTTGTATTAAAACAAAAATTAAACAGATATTTTAATAGACACTTTTTCGTGTAACTTTCTATGCCTGAAAATGGACGAGTCAGGCAGCTATAATATGTTTAAAATTTATTTGTATTATGATTTTGAAACGAACAAATGAAAAATGAAAACGGGAGGCGTCACGCTAAGCTAAGTAAAATGCGTGATATGCAAAGTGTCGATGATTCATACATCGTTACTGTGCACATTGTTCCCTCGTGAATCGAAGCATTCTATTATCTACACGGGAACTTGTGTACGGGTAAAGTCGACATGCGAACTGCCATTTGTGACAGAAGTGCATTGGATGTTGAAAAAAAACTGCTCTCTTAGATTAATAGGGCCAAGTTCATTCGCTGAGGGAACTTTCCGCTCAACAGGGGGAAGAGCTTAGACATTTTTGTTCTGGTTTTCTTAACGAAGGATAGAGTTTGATGTTTCAAAAAAAAGTTGACTGACATTATAGATGGGGACTGGAACGCTGTTAATTTGTTGTGTTGCCAAAAAGGCACATTATGTTTCTCTTCTAGAAGAAATTATTAAAGTGTTATTTTCTTCAGTTACTTTATCTTCGCAAGTACAAAAATAGAACGTCCCCAATAATTTCTAGCTCTCATTGGTTTTTGTATCATAATTTGGCGTATGAACACGTGCTTCTTTTGGTATCTTAATTCTTAATTTGGTATCTACATTGTCTGTTCTCACCGTCAAATTTTGACAGGTTCCTACTAATTCCGTTTAAATTCAAAGGGCAAACTTCCGTTCGACATTACATTTGCTTGTAAATTAAAATTCGCCATAATTGTCATAATTGCGCAGACGTCGTTTCGGCCGTCATGCTGGAACTTCCTCGGCACGAAATGCGTTTCCAGCAGCCAAGTGCATAATGAGTAATGCGCTCCTCGCATACGGAATAAAAGATAATATTTGATTTGATCTTATTTATTTAGCCAAAAATCGTGAAAACTGTATGTGATGTATGGGGGAGAAGATCATTTGCGCACGTTTTCTTAAGTTCCATAATCCCTTCCCAAAATTTTAACTATAACTACGATGGTTGAAAGACGAATAAAATGTAAAAAAGATATAATAATAAAATTTAAAAAAAGAGCGAGATTAGCAACATTTGAAAAACTAGATATTTCTTTCCCGAGTTATAGAAAACATACTTGCTACGGTAAACGAAATGCACTTGTGATTTTTCTGCATTGCTAACACAATAGTAAATCAACCTCAGCTCTACTCCTACCACTATAACCAAAAGGAGTGCTCAACAAAACGTGCGCATAGTGAAGCTACATATACGTCCAGAAGCAAAACAAGGGGCCATCTCAGCATTTACTCAATGGATCAGAGAAATTGGACAAAAACCTGACTGAGATGTAGGTCATTGACCCGGAAGCTGTAGTACATTACTTGTTACAATATAGGATCGCGAAATGCGAAATCTCAAATCGTCTTTCAGACACTTGTTTCTGAATTTTCAACTTAATTGAAACCGAGGCTTACTTCACCTCGTCTACAATATTTCATTTTTTGTTTTTACAGAAGATGTAAGTTATGTAATGGTAACAAATAATGCCCGGCAGCAACTTAGGCTTTCTCGGAAAATAAAATTATTTTATTTTCCAGGTGGTTAGCGCCAAAAACGTTTTCCACGCAGTTTGACGATATCGTCATCACCGTGAAACGCCCTAGAGCAGGGGCATCCAACTTGCAATGCCTCAAAGTGCACAGCTAAAACCTTTAATACGATCGCGGGTCATATTTTCGGGCAACTCACATGCCCGGCTGCTCTGAAACGGGAGGGAGGAAATCGCATCGTGTGTGATATCAGGGCGTTGCATGCGTAACACTTTGAAACACATAGAGATGATTTTGAATTTCTGGATTTACTAGAAAAAATCCTTATATGTAAACGTAAACTATTTTTACACGAAAGGGTGTGTTAACCTTGGCCGGGCGCGTGGGTTGGGCGCACAATTTTCTCGCCCGACAGAGATGAAAGGGACTTTCACTTTTGGACTATACTCCGATTTATATGTAGTGGCTCCTCAAGGTCAGGAACTGGACGAAGAGGAGGGGATACTGTCGTCCAATTGGGACCTACGTTACGATTTAAATTTTGGTACAGGAAGTACTGATTGGATGACAATGTCTCCCTCTCCTTCCAGCTTGTGACCTTGAGGCGCCACTATAAATAAATCAAAGTATTATATTTTACGGGTCACAATCAGTGGTATCGGAAGCCGCTAGCTGGACAACCCTATCCTAGAGCGTGGCCTTCGTCACCTTCACACACGGAAGCTTATCGCTGCCCTTATCTCTCATCGCACGTGGGAGCCTCGTTAGTCTGAGTCACTTCTTTGAACAATTACAGCACAATTGTACACACAATTCATTGTACTGTAATTGGGAAAATTGCAGAAAACACCATAGTTGCCTTATTGCCACTTGTAATATTGAAACTTTCGAATCTCTATTACTAATTTCCAACATTCGCAGAAATTAAAACTAATCTACGCAGCTTTCGGACTTTTGAGACATTTTTATGATTTCGTTAGATACTCAGGAACTCGTAAAAAATCCAAAACAATGAAACAGTTTTGATTTTGCCTGAAAAATGGATATATTGAAGGTGTTCCTCCACATATTCTGTGATTCTGCGTGTACCAGCTGAATACACATGTTTAGTGCGTTCGCTGCTGAAGACACAGCTGGCGTCATGCGACAGTAAGGCTCCAACGAAGAGGCCGCTGCACATTAAATATCTCTTTATTGAACAGTCACTTTTTCGATGTTCTTGGTATCAAAAGAGCTGTTGTACTGTGTAGTACATTCTACCATGCCACTGCAGAATGCAGGAAGAGTATTTTTGTTAAAATATTTAATTTGTTGCAATGTTAAACGAGAGCATTTTATTTGTCGTGAATGCTGTTTTCGGAAATGCATTTTTGTTCCTTCCCTTGTTGCTTATTCAGCAGCATTTTTGCTCCTTCAGGCCACGAGTCTACGGATAAGGGCATACACTATAGCTAATTCCAATGAGAGCAGAAATTGAAAGAAATCTATGCAGCCCTGACTGAGATGCGTCTATAGTTACATTAGGTATCCAGAAACTCGGGAGAAATCCAAAAGCAATGAAACGCTTTCGTTTCGACTGAAAAGTACAAATATTATATTGTTTTATTTCTCTACTCACATTTTGCTCGAAAAGACTGAATTCTCATGCTCAGAGCGTCACTCTTACATTAAGTGTCAGCAAGGTTCCAAGGAAGAAGCCGCCCACCGTTCAATATTTGCTAATCAGACGCGATATGGAATAGCAACTATTTTTTGATATACTTATGGTATGTAAAGCACTGTTGTACCATACACTGAGATCTCTGAGAATCAAATATTACGGATTTCTAGGGCAAGTCAATTGAATTGAATTGATGCCTTATTTTACGTGTCGAGACTCAGGCCATGAGGCCTGCTCTTCCGTCTGACCACGCAAATTTCGCTACACTCCTTTCTCCAAGTAGCGGGGAAAGAAGGTATTATCTCGGGCCGCGACGAAACAGGCGATTTGAATTTAGCTCAGAGACTTCTTTTAGGCTTGAGGATCTTTTACATGCAAGTAAATCTACTAACATGGGACAAGCCGGCTTTACTTCCCCTCCGAAGGAAGGCGTACGAAAGATTTTTTCGCCCCCTAAAAATCCACGGCTTTGATCGGGTTTGAACCCGCGAACTTGGGTACAACAGACCCAACGCGAACCACTACACCATCGCAAACCGCAAAGTGGGCAACGGCCCATGGATCGCGCGTAATCTCCCCTTCCTAATCCTTGTCCTAGCCTCATCCCAATACTTCCACCATAGACTTTACTGTACCACTGCCACACACTCCACCTTAGACGCACCCCACTGCCACACGCGTCCAGCTGAGGCAGCGCTGGTTGGAGAGACCTCGCAGGAGCCGGAGCTCGCGACCTCTCGCGGAGAACACACACTACACTTACGGGACTAATGACCTTAGCCGTTGACGCGCTCAGAAACAAAAAAAACAATCGTTCAATATGTTATGTAGTCGGTATCCACGTTTTGTGTGTCCTTGACACCGAAATATCGATTGTCGGGAATACGTCTGTCAGTTTATGGTCAAAGCTAGCGTCGAAACTGCAAAAACGATTTTCTGCAATATTGATATTCCCGGATCGTTTTGAACGAACTCAAGACTGATTTTGAGAGGTACTGAAAATGACTCCTGAACAGAATTTTCAATTTCTTCTCAAAAATGGCTCCAAATTCTTGAATTACACTTTTTATCGGATAAAGCAAAATGTAGAGAGATTTTTTAACACAGATTTTTCGTTAGCACACGATGGTGTAAAGTGTTGCTGATTTCTTTTTTGATGAACACTCCGTATTTTCGAAAATTGCAGTAAATTAACATCGCAAACGTGCGAGAACAGTATTAGTCAAATGAAGACGAAACAGATGGGGAAAAAGTAAGCAAGTTGTTCATTATTTCGTAATTGGCATAACTATGTAAAAATTTATCCCATTGTGAGACAAGATGGTCAATGTCTTCCTAGAAGAGTACATTATGAAACAACGATGATTAATACTCATTACATCGAGTTTCATACTGTACTTTTCTACGACTTAGGGTAACTTCTGTAAGTTTAACTTTTAGATTGAATCATTTCTTGGCAATTGGCATGCAGTATTCAGCCAAGGCCACCTATCAAGCAGCTCCATACCCACCGCAGTTGGCTTTGTTTTATCAGAACACATACGAGGGAGTACAGAAGTTTCGACAATAATTCCGACATAACCATTTTTACTTTTTCTCTTATTTCTGGAGGTGTCAAGTCCACCTTTGATTTGCTAGACATTTTAAACTAAACTTTTTTAAGGAGAACCACACGGCAGCAACATACAACCCAAAATCACTTGCGTTCATATCCTTAGACAAATATTATCTCCAATAACTACCACTGCGTTAATCAAATAGGATCAAAGTGAAATTACGATCCAATTAATTTTAAATAATATTTCACGTGAAACTAATAATAATAATAATAATAATAATAATAATAATAATAATAAAATAAATTAAAACTGAGAAGCAGACTATAATACTAAATATACTTTTAATGTACACAATCGAACGAAACATTTACTATAAATATTTTCAATGATTCATGAAGTGTCATTGGTTTGTAAGCTTCTCTGTGATTGGTCAAGCACCTGTAACATAATGAAAACTGTATCGTAATGAGTATCATTAAGTAACGGGTTGCAGACAGCAAATGACAGAATTATACAATGGGAATATAAAAACATGTTTGCAGTTGCCTACGGAACAATGATTACACCCAGGCTTGCACCTCTTCGCCCGAAAGAAATCGACGGCCATGAATATCTTCGGGGCTCCAAAAATTTGATAATCAAACAAAAAGAGGCCTGCATTGTACCGAGGATGTGTGAGCTTCCCAGTGGAACTTCTACAGCGTGGTCGAAAAACTCTTGGCAACATGTGGGTGGTCTTTCTTGCGCAGCCGAAGATGCCGCCCGTCAACACTCTTGGGAGGTTGGACTCGATGGCGCGCTTCAGTTGTTCCAAAGTTTCCACTGTGTTCGTCACACACAACAGTTATTCTGGGATGGATGGCTCCTCCTGACACTTGTAAAACTCACTACACCTCGCTGTACCCCCCTCGAGGCAAATGATTGATTGTTGGTGGTTCGGGGCGCGTCAACTACTGAGATCATTAGTCCCATGAGAGTAGTGCGTGTTTTTTCATGGGGAGAGTGGTGATCATTCCTCGCTGGATGGCGAGATCTGGCGCCGACTTACCGTCGACTAGCGGGGCTTTCCCCACCCAGGGATCTTCCACCAGCCGGGCACCGCCCCAGCCGGGACAAGCTCTCAGCTCGCGGCATAGTGTAGTGCAGTGCATGTGTGCAGCGTAGTGTAGTGTAGTGTAGTGCATGTTAGTTTCAGTGTGTGTAAGAGGTGAGGATAGGACAAGGAAGAGGAAGGAAAGATCGCGCGCTGTCCGTGACCCGTTTGTTGGGGTACTGCTCCGGCATTCGCCTGGATTGGGGAATTCTCCGGCATTCTCCCATTGATCGGAGAAATTACGGAAAACTACCGATTAGAGCAGTTGGCCGCTAGAATTCTCCTCCAGAGAGCGACTGAATTCGACCTAGCTGACAAGCTAGTGTCGAAAATCCTACCACCGTTGGGACTGGAACCTAGGACCCTCCCGGCCAGAGTTGGATTGCAGTATCATGAGTTGATGCCCTGAACCACCTCTCTAGGTCGAGGCCAACGGAGCGTTCGCTCTGTTCCTTTCTGATTCCCAAAGGAGGGCACTTCTATATTCACACTTCAGCGTTACCAACTTCCGCGCCATGCTCATTGTATAATCTCATTTTCTTTTGTCTGACCCTCATACAATGTTGATGTCGGATATTTAATTTGTATGTATTCTCTTCTACAAAATATATCTTTTAATAAGATCATGCAGCCTTTTTTGAAAAAAAGAGCACTTTTCGCATAAATTTTTCTCTTGAAATTAATGCAATTTCTTTTTTTTTTTCTAAAAAAAATCGGCTTTGTTCTCATCGGATAGAGTGAAGTATGATTATATATGACGCAGTTCTCATTTTCGTCCAAATTTCTGTATATTCGAAAATTTCAGTAGTTCGGAATAATGCAAGGAAACGTGTGCCGTTGTGACACCACTAGTTTACACCTAATACAACTCACCATCCTCATAAAATGAAATAGAAATTAGCAATTATTACAATATAACCTTTCTTACAAAGTTCTTTAAACAACAAACATTAGGGTATTCGTTAGTCAAGTAAGGCTCAAATTAGAGTACGTAATTACATGTACGTCGATGCTGTGCGGCGTAGATCGTTTCTTGGCCTCCTGCCATCGCCTGTTTAATGCGCGTGGGAGTCACACGGCCACCCTCGAGCCCACGAAAGCGTCCATGATGCAACGAACTGCAATTCCTTCGATATAATGGCTACTTGCGAAAGGACATTACTACGAATTTATTCTAGGATTTTTAATTGATCTCTAGGTGGCTGTATTTACATGTTTTCTAGAAATGTACTCTAGATGGAATTATTTCCAATTCCTGGCCACTGGGCACTTCAGCTATTTTTAAACAAAACTAATATACTCATTGTATGCTCATTTTATTATTTCATAGCCCTAATAAATTGTATTTGAAGAACATCAGATTATTTTTGATAAAGTGAACAATTGAAGGCGATGATCTCTTATTTTGTGGATATATCTTAAGGCAAAGGAATTGTTGTTCGAAATATCAGTTGGAACAAATCAATGCTGTTTCAAAAATTTTCAGCATGCGGGTCATTGCATTACTTTACTTACAGAGTGTATGGCGACACTCGTTAAAATTCTCAACGCTGAATAAAAATGATTTAATATGAATTAATTAGTAAATGAGACACTGAAATCAACTAGATAGCATGAAGCATGCATACATGTTACTCACGTCTTCCTTAGAATCTGATGCTGGGCAGATGTCGTTATCGCTTTTTTTATTTTTAAGCTGCACATTTAACAATTGTGGGTCGTTTGAAGGAAAAATAACTACTATTTTACATGGAGTGAAATACACATTCAAAACATTTCCTTCGTAACAAATGGTAATGAAAAAACCTACGACCCAATGCTGCTGTGTGCCGTCCGGCGACAATCCGTCGATGAGGCGAGTCCACGCTGCTGCAAGAACGCCTGCAAAGCGCTCTTCCTGCAGTGACCCTCTGCGAAATCGCGTCACTCAGGAAATTCACATGACGTCAGGCATCACCCAACTAGTCGAAGGGAAGGGCTTTTGGGGAGAACGCTGTCCACACAGACCATTTGCTGTTCTACAATTGAATAGTTATCTCGAATAGAGATCTAGCCCACAAAAGGAAAAGTTTTCAGGAAATACAAAAAAACTCTAATCAGTGAAATTAATTTATTTCTGTAAAAACTTAAATACTATCAATTTATTATGAACTGTGAATCACTCTGAAGTCAAATTTGAGTCAAGGCACTAACGCTCATAACATACTCACATCGATCTGACATCTTGCTACGGACAGATTACTATTCGCCAACAGGCTGACTTTACCTAAGGAAAACTTATTTTGGAATGGTCGGTGCGCCCTCAGAATCGGAGTGGCTGTGTATTATGTCCAATAGGTCACTATTCCACTGAAATCACAACTCTCGACTTTTTATGGGTTAGATCTGTATTCGGGGTAACTATTCAATTGGTGCTTTACTTACACTGATCAATGGTTCTCTATTTAAAATATCATTTGCCATTCTACACTTCTGCAATGCTCCTGTTATGTTTTGTGTAATTTTTGGCATGCAAAATAATATTTTTCAAACGGATGAATCTAACTGAAGAAAATATGGAAAATTTCGAGTTTGTCCACTGATTCAAAAAACAATGAAATAGAAAATGATAAAAATATATCCAATGTATTTGCCAAGCAACAATTTGGTAAACAATACGGAGTATTTATTCATAAACGGTAATAATATTTAGTTATTGATTCAAAGTATCCTTGGCATTATAGACAATCATAGATAAAAACGGGAATTAATAAAAGGCAGACAACGCAGGCTGTAATAAAAATCACTTAAATTTATGTTTCATTCTTAAACTGTGGCATAACGTTTCGCGACTTTTTTTTTTTGTAGCTTCTTCAGGCACTGTCTGTGAAACAAGAATTATTCACTTAATTATGTTTTATGTTTCACTTTAATATTTAATCAACAACTACCCAAAAGTACAAAAATACCACGAGGTTTTGAGGCTCGCCTTGTTCCATTGCCACAAAAATTCCTTTATAAAAAGTTAATGATAGTTAATAAGATATTATGGTGATCTTATGTGCAGACAGACGTAAATAAGCCGAGGTGACCCCCTCTGTCTCATGTTTTTCTAAAATGAAGGACCAAAGGTCCAAGTCAACTAGGGCCTGTCTGGCACTAGCGACTCAGATACAGTGACAAGGTTGGGGTCATTTGGAGGGGTTTTCGGTTGAAGGAGAAAACGATACATCAGCGAGGAGTTGTGGCGAGGAAGGAAGCCAAGAGAAAGGGAGGGGGAAGGGAGAAAAGAGGGGGAAATAGGTGAGGAAGGCGGGGTATGTAAAATGGGGACCGGAAGGGGAATAAGAGTTAAGCCTATATGTATTTTGAGGACCGACCCAGAAAAGGGTATACGTAAGTTGAGGACCGACTACCTGGCATTCCAGGTAAAAGTGGAAGGTGACCACTGGCGTAGCATAGTGGAGGCCGCAGGGGCGGCCGGCTCCAGGTACAAAATTTCACAATAAATAATAATAATTCATAATTAGACGTGATTTAGGGGAATAATAATAATAGTTAATACTAATAACAACAATAATAATATATTGTAAAAGTTTTAACATCTCATATTTTTGTCGCACCTACGATTCGCACCCATTGAAATGAGCAGGGAATCTTTCATTACTTACTCTGTGACGAATCCTTTAAGTTAGTGTATTATGATGAAATACTGCTAATTGTAGCGACTGGCAACAGTCTGTACTCTCTTGTTTGGATTCCCTGTATTTTATTTTGTGCGTGGATTGTTTATGGCTAATATTCAGCGAGAATGACTCCTTTAATATAAAGCATAGTGTTCAATATTGTATAATAACACCTGCAAATTAGATTACAGGACGGAAAAGACCCTTCAGGAAAGTCCGTGAGTGAAGCTTCGACAATTCTAAGAAAGTTTTAATTTATGAATCGTCATTCAATTCACATTAACTTAAGCGAATATAGGCCTATGTGTACGTTTCCAAACTGATTTTAATGCTCATAAGTGCTTGTAGTGATTGTTAAATTATTGAACATTGTTGAAAAATTATATTGTGCGTGTACGTCTATATTCGACTACGTGAGTATTAAATATTTTATTTAATAGAATGATTAAAATGTAGACGAATAAAGTTGAAGTTAAAGTTAAAAGTTTTGTTTTTAATTTTTTTTATTTTTAAGCATTAATATTTATTATTATTATTATTAATTATTATTAAATAATTATTAAGCATCAATAATTATTTTCAATAAAAATATAAATGGTATCGGTATCTTTATAGTTCTAATTGGAAATTGGTGTTTTTATTTTCAATTCGCTAATAACTGAATCTTGTCGTTCGTCAAGGTATAATCATGAGTAGGGAGCTGATTTTGATGACCTGAAGCATCGCCATAAAATCAATAAAATGATTTTAAAATGTTCTAAGAATGCCCTAAAAGCAAAGAAAAATGGCATAAAAGATGTGATCAAACCAGTTCCCACGAACAAATCGAGCTGTCGGATACGTTACTGATATAATCCAGACTTCTGAAGTTCAAGTGAACTTAGCTTTTAAAACTATTGGATTGCACTCTTTTTTACCAGGATATCTGTCCTTAGCTATTCCGAAATCAGCAGATCTGCCAATGGACTTGCCACAAACTCCTGCCAGCTGCCATTATCGCCGCCAAAGTACTTTTTTTTTATTTTCTTAAGTTTTTGGTTTACTAATAGTAGAACGGAAATATTATTCTAAGAACATTAAAACACAGTAAAACTTCGTCCTAAATGGCAATTTTCTTTGAGTTTTCGAAAAACTTCATTAGAAGTCATTTGAAGCACTTTTAACTCACTAAATAGATCAGTGTTTACAAATTGGTGGAAAGGTGCATATTAACTGTGTTAGAAATCTTAAAAAATACATTTGTCTAAGTTTTGAAAAACAAAAAAAATACCATAAAATCAACTTTACGTCATATCAAAGAGTGCAATTGCACTATCCGTCTGAAATGTTTTGAAGAAAACATTTGGAGCCATTTATGAGAAAATGCTGTTTGAGCGGTTCTGAAAATGCGGAATTTGAGCTAGTTTTCATAGAAAACGGTCGAGTTTTCGAGAAAAATTACTTGGCATTATTTAAAGCACATGTACTCATAAATGTAATTATGTGAACAAATTGCCGCTAATGTAAATATACAAGGATACAAGTGGGATACAAGTAAAAAAAATCATCTATCAAATGTCATCAAAAGATCCGTCTGTCACCAGTTCTTTCCCTTTCTGCGTAACACCAGGTTTCACTTCCATCTTTGAAAAAACGTAAATGCTGTTGCTACTTCAAAGCTCGAAAAGCAAATGAGACTATTGTCATCACTGGACCTCTCGAAGGATCTCTGCCGGGCAAGTGAAGGGAAAAGGAACAAGGAAATGCTGGCCAGCAGCGCGGCGGCGGCGGCCCTCTTTAAACCGCCTACCTGAACTTCCTGCCTCCTCAATCCGTTTCTTACCTGAGATGGTTTGGTCCTCAAATTACATATAGGATTAAGAAGTTAAGCTTCACGAGATAAGATGAAGGGATTATTTGGTCCTCATTTTGCATACGCCCGAGGAAGGATAGAAGAAAGAGAATAAATAAAAAATTACTGTCAGTTACCAATATGAAAATAGCGACACTAAAATTAACTCAAGAGGTAAGATTTAAAACAATGACATTTAATATATAGACACGATGAACAATGCAACACACCAAATTATGTTAAAGCTTGATTCAAATAGTTATTTAAGAAGTGATCATGTGCCTTGGTAAATATGTTACTATCTAACATCGAGATAATAGTATTATTTATCTTAATGAGTATGTCCGATATTAATCGGGCACAGGATCTAGGTCCACTGTCAAATATGCGCGGATCATCAAAATGAAAAGTGTGTGACAAACTCAGTCTGTTAAGATATTGTTTTAAGCTTATCTTTGGTTTCCTTTATGTTGTTTTTATGTTCATTAATTCTAGTTCTAATTTTCCGTTTCGTTTGTCCCACGTAGGTTTTTCACAATCTTGATTGACAAATTGAATACCATAAACATTTTCGAACATCTAATTTAGGAATTTCATCTTGAGCATTGATCATCAGATTCTTTTTATTTGTAACAATATGTCCTAGCCACAACCTTCAATTTTGTCCCTCTTTAGATTCATTTTATCTTATTGGTAACATTCGGTGTGTAAGGGAGAATTATCTTTTTTTTTTGTCCTCGAGTACAATTTGTTCCTGACGGGCTATTTATTTCTGCTATACAAGTAAGAGGAGAGTTTGCATGTTAATGGATAGATCTAGACCAGTGTCTGCCAATTCAATGCTCTGTGACGGTACAGAAATCTGCTCTCTTCGAGATGAGTGCGGAGGAAAGGCAGAGACCGTCGCGGCGGCTGGTGCACTGTGTTCCAATGATGGTACGGAAGTGGAGGAAAAGGTTCGCTTGGAAAATCGATAATTACTTTTTTAAGTAGTAATTATTATTTAGAATGTTAAAGATTCAATAAGATTGTGAAGAATTTTATAACACAAACATACATTATTACATAACTCAAAGCAATATCCGACCTCTAGTACTGTAATCCCACTTCCATTCTTCTATTAGATAACATTTGTGGAAAAGACAGTTTTAACATTTTAGGACAATAATATTTTATATAATATGACGAATATTCGTTATATTATATAAAATAACGAATTAGTTCGATCTGAAACAATTAATGTTAACAAATAGGTGCCGGTAGGGGTCACATGACGATAATTATTTTTGATGTACAGATTTGTTTGAGAATGTTGTAAATCCTCGTGATTTTCAGAATACTTTCAATAATCTTCAATCTGCAAATTCCTTTATTCATCCCATGATTGCCATCTATGTCAATTATCAGAATTTATTTAATCTCGCAGATTTCTCTGGTTGCAAAGCTACATAATGCATCTGTAGGTTGGACTTGTTACCATTCTGCAGTTCTTTCGAACACACTAAACACTTCGCCATTGTTCCAGTATCTACGAAAGGAAACCTTCCTTCCGTAGCAGAAATAAGAAACCGGTGTAGATGTTTTCCCACTCATGTTGCCTGAAAAGGCCCACTGCCAAAGTTTTCTTTACTAGCGACCGCCGTCAGCCCCTCCCTCCCCCCTTTGCTCGGGCTCCTTCTCCGAGCGCCTTATCTCGGAGGGCAAAGCGGCTCTGACGTCATTCATTGTCCAGTTAGCAATCGCTGATCCAGACTAATTATAACGTTGAAAAAATTAAATTGTAATAAAACAAGCCGTCTCGGTGGGCGAGGGACTAGTCACTGACCTTTGAACCCCCAGTGCGCGGGTTCGATCTCGGCCGAGGCGCGCGGATTTTCGAAGGCGGAAAATCCACTGTAGCTTCGTCGCTCCTGCAGGACGGAACAGAATCCTGGCAGATGCCCGGCAAAATTAACTCCCTCCAACAACATCCCACACTAACGAGATCTCACTTTTTCGCAATAAGACAGCTCGGATGTAGTTAACGACATCTGGCGGAGAAAGTCAAATCCCAGGGGCATTTATGGGAGCGCCCGCGAGGGGCGCCTGCTCGACGAAGGGCCCCACACCCACGTCGTGAGGAGGCTTCCAAGTGTGGCGTCTCGGCCTGTGTCGAAAGAAAGAAAATAATCCACAGATACGAACGTTTGCAAATACTGATTTATTCAATGAACTCCGACACCTGAATAATTATGTACATATTTACAAGTGAACGAACGGACCGTCCCGTTCCAGAAGGAAATACCTCGGCCACCCCGACCGCTAACTAACGACGCAGGAGCGCCGGCCCCTTACTCGTCCTACTCGCGCTACACACGCCGCACACCCACTCACGCACGACTCGCCGCGACCGGACCTGTGAGAAATTGGAGAACGAGACGCTTGCTCTCGTTGCTTATATACCCGCTGGGCTCGTCTGACGGAACTACGTCACATAAGCCGCATCCGCCAGCCGAATTCTAACCCCAGCTTCCTTTCGGGGTTCTCAACTCTGGCGCCATGACAACGCGCGTCACAACCGCCACCCTAGGAATGTCTCACCCCCGACTTGCCTGCTGGATTTCCCCGTCTTCCAAAAATACCCCTTTTGTTCTGCGAGGCGTCAGCTCGACGCGCGCGCCGTTTCCTCTCGTCCCTGTGTGCAATTCAGCTCTTCTGAATGCACGTACTGAATTTAATATTGGCGTCTCATATGACGCCCACACAAGGAAGCCTGGGTCGAAACGTCGGGTGCGGAACACTGCCTAAGGTCAGTCCTCGTCGCAAATTATCCTATAGGATAAACATGTAATAAAACAAGTGGATCCACTTGAAAATTTCGGAGGGAACGCGTACCCCAACCACCAATACCAGTGCAATTGGTCTGTACTAGATATTCAATACTACGAATAACGTCATCCTGATATTGAGATCGAAACGTCTGAGGAAGTTTTCGAGTGAAGCTAGGAATGTTATTCAATGTGGTTAGATTCTGTTGCCAACTTACATTAGCAGAATCAAATTATTTCGTGAAAGCAAATATAAGACTGTGATAAGTTTAATCGTTCATCGTCACTAAATCGTCAATATATTAATAACGCAAAAATGGTATTGTTGGTCGCAGATGGTAATAAAATGAAGGAACATCGAGGTCTTCCTTTTTGTTTTACAGCATAATCTATGATGAATAGAACAAAATATAAATATACAAAATACAAATAATGTTTCATACATTCAATCTGCAATAAAAATGGGAATTCCATTCAGAATTCCAAAGCTGATCGCCTCCTACGCGAGAAGGAACGCGGGAAGAAGGATGAAAGTACCGTTAAGCGTATTTTCGAGTTATTCTGATATTTCAATTTCAGTGACTAAGTAAAGCCTATATATTGTTATTTGTGTCCCTTTCAAATTTTCCGATAGTTCAAGAATCGATTCAATTAAGTTTCTAAGTAAGGATCAATGAAAATCAGTTCATTTTGTGATATTAATGTTGACACAGTAATAATGATATGCATTTTGTGTATCCCTAGATAAGATGTGACAAAATGACGTAATTGAGGAAAACATTTTATCTACAAAGATATAATTGTTTTTCAATGTTAAGAAACTTTCTTATAATTCGACATTTGAGATGTTTGTCATGTGCAATCATTCTGACTTATTTAAAACCTATCCTAAAAGACTTTAATAGTTTCACATGTATCAGATATCTTTGGCCCAATCTTTACTTATAGACAGTTGTATTACAACAAGGAATTAAAAACAAATATTAACATACATTCAGTTTATTCGACTTCATGTATTAAAGTCAGAACAAAATTAGCAACAAATCATTAACACTCAAATACAATGTCAAATTTGGGCGGTGTTGTTCTCTTTGTCAATGATTGAATTAATCAATGATGGAATCAATGCCTTTGTGGTTCCCCCGTTTGATGAAGTGTCCTAATTTTGATAAAGTTATGTAAAGTACCTGATACAGAACCTGACAGCTCGAAACGCCCAGTGCAAAAAGGATGAAAAAGAGAACAACACCGCCCAAATTTGACATTGTATTTTAGTGTTCATGATTTGTTGTTAACTTTGTTCTGATTTTAATACATGGATGAAGTGGAATAAACTGAATATGTGGTTTAAAATTCCTTTTTGTAGTACAACTGTCTTTAAGCAAAGCTTGTGCCGAAGCGACCCAAACGTTAGTTAGTTAGTTAGCAAATGCCTTATTTTACGTGGTGAGACTCGGGCCATCAGGCCTGCTCTTCCGTCTGACCACGCAAATTTCTCTACGCTCCTTGCACCAAACTAGGTGAGAAAGAAGGTATTACTTGGGTGACGAAACATGCGATTTGAATTAGAGGCTCAGAGGCGTCATTTAGGCTTGAGGATCTTTTACATGCAGTAATCTACTAACATGGACAGCCGGCTTTACTTCCCCTCCGAAGCAAGGCGTACGAAGGATTTTTCCGCCCTTAAAAATCCACGGCTTCGATCGGGTTTGAACCCGCAATCTTTAGAAAAAAGGGTCGCTTGTGCACTCACCGTTTGGGCGTGTGGGCGCCTCCAGCAAGAGGCAGGCGACGGCGAAGGCGACGCGCAGGAAGGGGCACATGGCTGCCCGCGGCTGCGCGAGCGACTGCGCCGGGCCGCCTTCGCCGGGGCGAGTGTGCTGATGGGCTCAACTGCCTCCGGGCGCCGGCGACCTGCTCCTAATGCGCTGACCTACCGCTCACGACGCCCTCCCGAATCTCCTTCTTCATTCCGATGTGAATCTTCGCCTGCTCAGCCTATTTTACTCCACTCCTTTCTGCCTGTTGCTTGTTTCAGTGATTAGTGGATATGATGTGGTACCATACCAAGTGCATGAGTGTTCTGGGTTAGATTGTAAACTTTCCACAAAAACAAGAATGTCAATACTTACATTGTATAAATGAACAGTTGCACTGTACACATGAAAAGCAATCTTCATCGGTATAAGCAACTATAAATCTTCTAATTCTTGCCGCGAGAGTAATTAGGTTTATTTGCAACTCTTGAATGAATGATTATGCAAATAAACCTCACCATTCAGCGCAAACCACGGTGTTCACATAAAGCATGCATATAAGATGAAGAAATATAAGCCTTCTATGCGTGACGTCTCAAAGATCCTTCCAGCGCAGAGACATTAGTTGGTAATGGAATAAGCGTAGGACCAGCAAACGTCCAAAGCTAATAGAATGTCCAAAAGTATCTCATCCTGTAGACTATGGAGCGAAGAACGTTTCTTTGAGGACTTTGCTGTCAAATTTTTAAGTTTTAAGGTCTTTAAACGCTTCTTTTAGGAGTTATTTAACTACATAGATTTTGACAATGCTGTCGGGTAATGCGGGTTGCATTTTACATGAATATTTAGATGTGTTTTTCTCAACAAATTCTTCACTTTTTAAAGTCAAAACGCAGTTCGTCACGTCTCCGTGAAATTCCCTTTCTTTAGAGACCTCATTTATGAAAACTGGTTCCCTGTGAGAGCCGCAAAAGGCATGTATACTACTGAAATAATGTAGGAGACGATACATGTTAAAAAATCACTTGGTTTTACAATAATCACACAACCAGTGTACGCCTACATTCTGCAAAAGATATCAAGATCTGCACTGAATTCACAATTCACCGATACAATTTTTAGAAAGTTAACTGACATTGAAATAGTCTGGAAGTACTTTGGGCGTAATTCGTTATGGCGCCCGGAAACCATGAATACGCACTTACTGGCTCACATCACTCATCCATTCCCAACCCCTCTGACATTTCTGGCTTTCAGGAAATTTTGCTGCTCCCATTTTCCTGTAACTGTAACGAATTCGCAAAATTATCGACAAACGCTTCATCGAAACTCACAATATGTACTTGGGTTTTTATTTCTTGGCGCGTGGGGGCTTGTCTTGGATGGAATATCTCACGGTATTTCGTGTCGTTCTCGATCGTGCCGCTAGGAGTCGGTGATCGCCAGCACTGCTCGATACGGTCACGATCATGGGGACGACGGAGAACGACGCGAAATACCGTGAGAGTATTCCATCCTGAAGACATGCCCCCACGCGCCAAGAAATAAATCCCCAAGTATAGAAAGGGCGAAGCGCCTGGCCCTGGCTCCGGCTTCCATGAGCTACCACGAAGTGTTATCTCGGCCCTTCACGCTTCTGTGAGTTCTCCGGCCCGCGTTCGCTTCCTGTCACCACCTCTCCTTCCGCCCCCCCCCCCAGACCCCCGATCAATACCAGACAAATGTCGGAGGACGCACCTTAACAAACGTGCCACGAACCACGCGAGATCTTTCCTTTCTCATCCTTATCCTCTCCTCTTTCCTTACACACACACACCACACACACACACACATACGCACACGCACTCTATACAGTCACTAGACCACGAATTAGGGATATTTTTGATTCCATTCCAGGATTTTCAGCAACTTTATACCCAGTCAGTTTATTTGTCTGAGTGGAAATGAATGTAGGGCTTTTCCTTTGTCATGAATAAGGCGGTCATTCAGTTCGCCACTGCTAGATAACTTCGAAGTCTGAGTTTATGGAAATTCCTAAACACCCACTACACACACTATATACGCTTCACTTGATATAGGACACCCGAAACGGGTGAAAAAGAAGTGCTCGGGCAACACTGTCTTGTATTCCACGGCTGAGTGTAACACAGTGTCAGAATAAGTCTGTTCCTTACCAAACAACTTAATAGCATCAGCAAAAGGCTGTGGAATCTCCATAATACCTACCTTTGCCGCTATGCTTCACCGACTCTGCCCGGCAGGTCCTAGGTTCGAGTCCCGCCGGTGGCGGATTTTCTACCCTAGCTACAGCTACATTAAATTCAGCTGCTGACTGGAGGAGAATTCTAGCGGCCGGCTGCTCTGATCGATAGTTATCCGTGGTTTCTCCGAGCAATAACAGGCGAATGCCGGAGCAGTACCCTAGCAAACGGGCCACGGACCGCGCGCGATCTTTCCTTTCCTCTTCCTTGTCCTATCCTCCCCCCTTACTTACAAATGCACTTACACGTGCTACCAGAAATATCGGAGATAATTCGGGAACTTAGAGCTTGCTCCGGGTGGAGGCGAATCTCGCTGAGGAGACATTTCGAAGAGCGAAACCTGAGCACGCCTGCGTGCAGGTGTCGCCGGAAGTCATGTTCCAGCGGGAAAGGAACGCAGCTACACCCTGAGAATACATCATTCACCTCACTTACGGGACTAAAGAGCTCCGCAGTTGACGCCAGCCGGAAACAATAAATACCCCTAACCCTCGTCTCTACCCTCTCCACCCGTCCCAGCCCCACCTCCCGCCAGCGCTTGCCATTTTCCAAAAATCCCCCCCCCCCACCTCGATGCACGCCTCTTCACCTGCCTCCCCTCGCCGTTCGGAGAACCCACCCGCCCGGCGCCTTTTTTTAAAACTTTCCCCCCCTCCAGTAGCCCTGGCGAGGCGGTCGTTTATTGTCTTGCAGGGGGATACATGCACTGCAAGTCGATGGCTTATGCGGCAAAGAAAGGGGCAGCTTATTAACTAACCTAACCTATGGATGTAGCCGGCACATTGGCCGGCAACGTAAGATTTATATTAATGTCGATTGGTGTTCTTTCTGTTGTGGCTTTCTTACTGCGGTCTTCTTGATTTTGCTTTTGTTTTTCATTCACTCATGCATCATGCTAAGGTCCATTTACACTTATTTGCATAGTTGACACTGGCACTATGTACACGGCACCGCCTTTGCTGAGCGCCCGAGCGGCGGCGACGGCTCTCCGCCTTGCGCCGTCGGCGTCGAATGGAGCGCTCCCGGCGCACAGCCTCTTCTTCACCCATTACCTGCCATTGTCCCATTTTTGGGACGCTGTAATTTTTTACATTCGAAACACATTTAATGCACTTAGGCACGTTTTCGGATAAAAATTGGTACAAATACAAGTCGGCGAGTAAGGAAACACAGTGAAATCGCATATAGAGTGATTGTTTATTCTGGGGATTTCTCTAAACTTTAACGTTTCGAACATTTCAATTTTTCCGCAAAAGAAATGAAATACTATTTGGTTATATTTTCGTGCCAATAATTGTTGTTAATTTGCTTGTTAGATACTTGAGAAGGCCATCATCGAGTTGAGTGCAATTCTAAATAATTTACAATTATGTAATTGTTGTTTTTCTGAGGCGTACCAATTTTGGGACATTGGCGACTGCATGTACTTTGAGGTTACGTTTCTATTGCATTGTGCGTGCATTCTATCTTCGCTGGATGGAGCATTTGAACTGGATTTCAACCATAATCAGTGGCTGTCATCGGCAAATCTCCGTCCGTTGTTCAACGAGATGTCGCCTCATATCGGTGACAATTGATGCTCGATCACAATTGCACGCAGGGTACAAACGCTGGGCGCCAACTGTTGGCCGTTGTATCGCCCCCACGAAGTCATTCGTGGAGAGTTTCTCTCACCGGGAGAGGAAACCCTTCCCCTCGAGAGACAAATGACTGCCGCCTTTTAACAAGTGTGCGTTCGATGTCGCTGTGCGAGGTTTCCGCTTGCCGCTAATGCAATTCAGGCTCTTCTGTCCGCGTCGGTTTAAAACTGCCCCGGTACCGCGACAAAAAGCCTCGAGTAGAACGATTTGACACTTAACAAGACAGTTTTACGCTTTGTTATTTACTAAAGTCTGTGGAATGGATATGGTGTATATTTTTGAAGATGATATTTTTAAATATTTACGACAGTGGTGTCAAGGTCTTCTACTGGTGGCAGTGGCACGCTTCATGGCACCGCAGGATGCCACGAGCTTCTCTGCGCAACTAGTGTCGGGAAGGGAACTATTATCAGTAACCCCACCTTTTTACAATAGGCATGGCGTTGTCTCTTGTAGCGGGGTGATGAACTGCGTGGAGGGGCGATTTTGTCGTGGCACTCGTGCCACGGACTCCCGCTCGTGGCATAGACCTTCACAACATTGATTTAGGATATAAGCAATTAGTGGTGGTTACGGATTAAATTGAGAACCAAAATGAATGCAATCTAGGTACCTATAAACAATCATCATCTCTTCACAGTGTCTTGCTGCAAACAGCCAAATGTCAATCGATGAGATGCTGCTAGAAACGATTTCTTGGGTTATTGTGAAAGAAATGCACCCCTTTGTACCCCTCAAATCACAGAGGCTTCCTATTGAATTCTGTCGAGGGCAGGGAGCACATGAGCCGATCATGCAATGATGTTCAATTGCTAAATATAATACTTACGTAATTATGATAATAACCATTTTGCGACAGCATTTGCAACACTGCAACCGTGGGGAGTTCGGACACAGCGCCGTGGCGACGCGATACCGAACAGCACCTTTTTGGAGAATGCACTGCATGAATGTAATTATGTGAATGAGAAACTAGTACACTGATGTTTGTGAAAACTGCAACACCAAGAAGGAGACATACTATTACACGAAATTTATTCCACAGATTAGGAATATCGCAGTATTCAAATGATTAGAATAGCAGAACTGTACATGCATTTTGACCTTTAGACTATAGTACGATGTGAAGCTGCCATCAGAAGAAAGAGAGCTTGGATATGCTGCTGGGGAACATACTGCCACGCGGTTTCTATGCGTGACCACAAAGCATCGACAGGAGGATCAGAACGATCATGTTGCCGACCGATCGTATCGGACATGTTCGATGTGCGACATGTCAGGCGAACGTGCAGACCAGGGAAGCAGTGGCACCTGTCGTTCTTCGCAGAGAGCTTGCCACACTCCTAGCCACATTGTACTTTTCTCGCCGTTGTCCTGCTGAAATATGGCATGTGGCGCTGCTTGTAGGAGGGGCAGTACCTCAGGCTCTGAAACCTCCCTAATGTAACGGTTGCTGTTCAGATTGGCCTCAACACGTATGAGACGTGATCGCACATTGTAGCCAATGGCGCCCCAAATCATGGCGTTTGTCCGCTCTGGCGCGGAACAATGCAGATTGCGATCACCACGGTAGCGTCAAACATATACGTGGCCATCGCTCTAACACAAATTCGAGCGGAACTCGTCCGAAAACACCAAATTTTGCCACTCAGCACTCCAGTGAACAAGTTCATTTGCCCATTGCGTCTGAGACGCTGGTGGTTCCTGGACAAAAGGGCCAGACTCAGTGGTATGCGTGCCACCAGTCCAGCCCTCAGCAGACGGTGTCGAACTGTCAACGATGACATGACCAGACCCGTTGCAGTGCCCCAAATTCGAGCCAACACTGTGGACGACGCCGTTCTGTCGCTTACGGCCATGCGGACAAGATGGCGGTCATCTCGCGCTGTGTTCACGTTGTGTGGTCAAGTACCCACTCGTCGGCGTGTACGAACCCTATCCACTGGTTCCACTCACGCATCACTGCCGTAGCAGCGCGCCCGTTCGAGCCGCACTGTCACGGTGTGGCGTCGTGGCAACGTTTCCAAGCTTACCTGAGCGGCGTACCTGAGCCGGAAGCTGTAGTGAAAGGGCGCACCTGAGCTAAAAATAAAGGGGCGACCGACAGGATGTGACTGCTCCAGGAAATACCCCACGCAAACAAAGTTTTGAGAAAGGTTAGTGGCGAGTCTGGGACGATTGTGCAAGACCCCTGGAATTGGCTAGCCATCGAGCCTGGGGACACAGACAGCATGACGCCGGGTGGAGGAGACGGGGGTGTACATAAGGCGGGCGCTTTCTGCGCTCGCGGAGATTCAGATAGATTTGTAGAGCTTGTTGTTAGCCGAGAGGATGGGTTAGATCTCCTGTGCACTCCAGCACGTGGTTTCCGGGGCGGAGACCGGTTTTTGGCGCCAGGCCGTGTAGGTACTTGGATACCGGGGACTTAACGTCCGATTGCATCGCATCATGCGTTGTACCTGCTTTCGAGCAGTGGCACTGGGTTGTAGGGCCTAGGGACGGTCGCGGGGTTTTCGCGGCTAAGAGGAAGAAAAAGGTTACCGGGGTTTAATTAGTATTTGTAAAAATTTCTTTAATTGTTAAGTTCTTGTAAATAAATATAAATATTGTTATCTTCAACGCAGTGTCTTTGCCATTCACTCCAGTACGTCACAACGGTATGGCAAACCCGCTTCCTGGTCATTACCGATCATTCTGCCCCGTTCGAAGCCGCTCAGATGCTGATAGTGCGCCCTTTGGCGTCGACGAGGCATTCTGGCACTTGCTTGCACGTTTCCACATTGGTTGACGGCTGTCACACAAAAGAGGGCACTACCAGGCCAACGTGCATGCCATCTCTATGCAAATTTAAACACTTCTTATGGATACACTTTTCTACACATCCACGTATTTTCTTTTTGGGTGTTGCAATTTTCACAAACAGCAGTGTACTATGTATAAGACATGTATGCAAGTAGAAAGTAATAGATAGGTACAAAGATATAGTTTATTTAGCTTTCTCCTCTATTTGTTACATAAAATACATATTTACATACATTGCTTACATCTGTAGGTATACTCTCTGTAGGTGTACTTTTATGTGTTTTATAATTTTTCTTTTAAATTCTTTAATTTGTTCACAATTTATTTCTAACGTTAATTTATTATATAATTCAAATCCTTTATCAAATAGTATATTTTTTGCCTGTACAGTTTTACTAAAATTAATTACAAAATGTTGTGCTTGTCTTGTTTCCCTTATTGTTTTATCATTCACTCTTTGGATTTTGCTTACTAAATCTCCTGTCATATGATTTTTCATTCATTTAAAAATATAAATTAGTGTCTTGTACTGAATTCTCTGTTTTATTGACATAAATTTCAGAGTGTCTATGAGGTACGCAGAGTTTAATGAGGTATTATATGTATGCAAAATATATTTGTAAATGTATATGTAGTTCCGTGGGTCCGTCAAACCTTCTCCTCTTCGGAGAACTGCCCCTTGAATGTACGGTTGAACGCGGGCGCAACGTAGCTTAATGCCCAGGTCACGGCTTCGGGCCTTTTCGTTAACAAGGGACACGGCGCGTCACACTTGGCTGGTGGCCAAACCGAGTCTTGGCTTTAATATGTGGTCTCCATGGAACAGGTAAGGAAGACCGCTCGTTGTTTGATCTGTCCACATCACTAGGCTCCGGAAAACATATAAAAGTGATGTGATTAGAAAGTCACATTTCCAATCATAATTCATGAAATGAAAGAAAAGAATTCACACCATTAAATACGCCGTTAAATACATACTTCTGATTTGACTACCGCAGGAGTTTTCAAACTGTGCATCGCGTCGCGGCCACATGGTATGGGCGTCGCGGGAATTTATTAAAAATTATCTTCAGATCTGATTTACTTTAATCCTTGTGTCATTTATGTCTAGAAAATAATTTTGCATTATCATACTACACGTTATTTGTAATACATACAATTTATATACTATTTGTGTGTTATTTGAAGCTAGCAAGTTCTTTACCAACACCTTCTGGGCTCCTTTAGCATCGACGAACATCCCTAGCGCATCGCAGCCGGTGATATTCAATTTTTCTACCCACGCAGATCAAGAGTTCTCGTGCTCACGCGAGAGCGCGGCGGCGACACAAAAAGTGTAATGTGTTATTTTAATACAGAATTTTTAAAATGGAGAAATAAAATAGCCTATCACATCACTTACTCATTTGGGCTAAATCATTAGTAGGCCTATATGAACCTTTATATTTGAAACATTGTTGGCAGGGAAGTCGCGAGAAGTTTCGTTTAGGACAAGGGAGCCGTGGACGAAAAAAGTTTGCAAACACCTGGACTGCCGTACAGTCACGTGAAACATTCAGAGAAAATATTTGGTAATAAATAAAAACTAAAAATGATAAGCAATTATTAACGTTTTAATAAAATTAATAATTTTCACAGAAAGAAAGATACAATGGCACCTAAATAAAAAATACTTTTCAAAAAAGTGCATTGTAATTGACGAGTTCGAATGCATAAAAGTGAAGATAAATTTCATCGTATTGAATATTCTCACTACATTTCATGTTGAAAGACATGTCCAATGGGCCACAAATAAAAAATACCTTTCAAACATTGCACTGTAATATACAAAGCTTAAAAATCATTAAGTTAATTTAAAAAATTCTTTATGATAAGCTCTTCTAATGATACTTCACAGTTGATACATATTTATTTGAGAAGAAAAGAAGTGCATTATTTTCTTGTCACGTAATAATGTATTTTGCAACAGTGTATGTTAATACGAGTAGTTACCATTACCATTCCTTTCGTATAAAAAAGGTTGCTATTGAATTTCTTGATTCACAAATATCACGCCATTTGAATTTATCTCAGAGGCTTCATTTAGGCTTGAAGATATTTTACATGCAGTAAATCTAATCTACCACACGGAACAACCGGCTTTACGTCCCCTCCGAAGGAAGGAGTACAAAGGATTTTTTCGCCCTCAACAAACCCACGGCTTTCGATCGGGTTTAAACGCGCCAACTTGAATATAACAGTCCGATACGCTAACCGTTACACCATCGACTTCGATACTGTTGCCCTATAGAGAAAAAAATAGAAAGATGCGGTATTTCCTTAATGGTTTCGCCGCTACTTCAATGATTCGTTCGACTGTGAGTTGCGTCTGCTGCTGGCTGTGGCAGTGGGAGGGGAAGGGGGGCTGGAGGGCCTGATGGGGGGCGCGCTTCTGAGAAGGTGTCGCTGCGGAATGGGCAGCGGGGGCGGGGGTTGGGGGTGGGGGCAGGTTGGTACCTGCCGCGAGGGAGCGGGCCAGGGAACTGCTGTTTCAGAAACACTCTCGGTTGCTCTGCGACAAAAAGAATTTCTAGCATGGGGCTCAGACGCTGCAAAGACTTTTGAAACGAGAAAGAAATGTTCGCTTGAACTGCGGCGGTTCTTCTATAGGGATTTTGTGGAAGGATTCGCCACGTGTTCAACGGCGAAAACACCGTTGGCTGTACAAAACCCCCGCACAGTCGAGGGCCAAGGTAAATGATAGGCACAATCCTCGTTGCTTGCATTCCAACCAAAAAAAAGGACATCCATTGAGAGCGTGTTGTTTTGAGAGAACAATTCATGAGTCTTTCGAAATACACTCCATTCTCTCAAGAACTCTTAAAACTGTAGGAAAAGAAGTCTTTCCAGACATCGTAGTAGTAGTGAAACGAATATTCTTCAGCTGTCGCCGTTTCTCGCTGCCTAATCTCCATTTCTTTCGATCTTCCCAATCATCATCTTCTAAATATCTCGCCGCCATCATTGATCTCCCACTTCCTTCTTGTTCTTCCTCTATATCTTCTTTCTTCAGGATGGTATTCCCACATCATCTTTGGCAGTCGCTCACTGTCCAACCTTCTTAAATGTCCATACCATAGCAATGCCTTTGTTTCTATCTGTTCTAAAGTTGATTTTACAAGTTTCATTATTTCTATTATTCTTCGATTTTTAATTCTTTCCTTTCTTGTATCCTGACAACGCCTCCAGTATTCTATTTCTGTTCCTTGAATCCTACTTCTATCCCTGGCATTAATAGTCCATAACTCAGCTCCATATGTGAATAGACTTTCAACAATTGGTTTTTACAATGTAATTTTTGTTTCTTTTAATGTTTGAATTCCACGTAAATGGATGTAAAGATCTTATTACTTGCCTATCTCTATTCGTTTTGTTTAGAACATCTTTGCTATCACGACCATCACTTGTTAAAGTTACACACAGATCGAAATTCTGGATGTGTCTGATTCCGAGGTCTTGAAATATTCGATCACTCGAACTTCTGTAATACCCGCCAGACACAATATTTCCAATTTCTACTGGCTAGAATATTAAAAAATAACTTTCTGAAATTTTTTACCTATTCATCTGTGATGCTAAACTACATAAAATTGGATTTGTTAATGTTAAAATATTGCACGTAAGTGACAACTATGTTTTGAAATTCTTTTACAAGGCTGTCACATAGATTGATATAAAAGTTTAAAAAGATCCAAAAAGATTTCGGGCAGTCATATATATTGTATACATCTGTATTGGCCTGAAGATGAATGTGCATCAACCATTTGAAACGTTGCCATAAATAAAAGTTTTTAATGTAATAAGTATGACTGTCCGAAATCTGTTTGGATCATTTTGAACTTTTATAGAAAACTATGTTTGTTTGAATTTTATTTGAATCAGGTAAGTATACCGTACGTCACATGCCTGACATCATGGTCAAAAACTCAGAGGCGTATCCAAACATTCAATTTCGGAGGAGACAAGGTCTTGCTGCATGGACACTAAAAGGTTAAACATATTTTTTGAATAAATAAATTCAAGTGAAATTTTAATAATAATAATAATAATAACAATAATAATAATAAATATCAATATTTTTTATAGTCGGCTCGTGGCCGAGATCGCTAAGGCATGAGTGTCGTGGTGATCTCGGAGCGAAGGGTCTTGGGTTCGAATCCCGCCTCGGACATGGGTACATTTGTGTAAGTCTGTGTGTGTCGTCCTCTCACCCCTCATTATCATCTTCATCATCATCGTTCCATTTTTCATACCCCCAGGGCTAACAACCCTGGGGGATAAAAATGGGATCTAGCGAAACGCTGAACCCAGCTGAATTACACACGCTTATCTCTCCGGGTCTCGGAAGATGACCTGTTGCGCCATAATCTAATAATAATAATAATAATAATAATAATAATAATAATAATAATAATAATAATAATAAAAGCCTATACACTAATATTAATAATATTAATGTAGTCATCATATGTATGCGGATGATCTGCAAATTTACATCTCCGGGAAACCATCACAGGTAGCAATACTAATAAATAAATTAAATAATGAACTCTCATCTGTAGTCAAATGGTCAATTAGAAACGGATTCAATTTAAATCCTACAAAATCACAAACGATCATAATTGGCTCTTCCCAAATGCATAAGAAACTTGAATGTTCATCTGTTCCTGATGTGCTTATAGACAATGTCGCAGTGCCTCGTCATTCACAAGTGAAAAACTTGGGTTTGATATTTGATGATCATCTAAGCTGGGAATATCAGACCCGAAATGTATGTCGCAAAGTTTATGCATCTTTGCAATCCCTTAGATGTATTGACAAATGTCTCCCGACTAATACGAAGGAAATGTTAGTAAAAACCCTCTTGTGTCCTCATTTCGACTACGGTGACATTGTGTATAACAATTTGAAAGATTCACTTGCTCAAACCCTGCAAAGAGTTCAAAATGCATGTATTCGTTTCATTTATAATATAAGAAAATACGATCACATCTCTGGTGTTTATAAAAATCACAAAATTTTAACACTAAAGAATAGGCGTTTGTATCACAGCCTCTGTCTTTTATTTAAGATGTTAAAAATAGGTTCCCCGTCATATTTAGCAAAGTATTTTGTACATCTTAAATCCTCCAGATTTCAGAAATCCCAGTTACTCTGCATTCCGAAAAGTAATACTAACTACTACAATAAATCATTTGCAATTACTGTAGCCCGAGAGTGGAATAAATTGCCTTCCAATATTAAAAACTGCACCTCATTAACATCGTTTAAAAAACACCTGAATCGTTTTCTTACAAAGTAGTCGGTTTACATCAGTTCAGTTTACAATTTAAATAACTATTAATTGTCGGTTATCAAATTAAACTCATGACAGTTTTACCTCTTCCTCAGAAGTATCTAGAAATGATTAATATATTTTTAGAAATAATATTAATGCATTTTTGTTGAAAATTTACTTTCGTGCGAATTGTTTGATACTGCCGGAACTGTATTTCATTCTTAGGAGCAGAGGCGGAGTTAAGCACACGCAAGAAGACGACCCCGTGCAGCATGGACAGCAGCTGAGGAAAACATTCCAAGGACCTCTCACTTCAGTTTAGCTTAGCTTAACTTTGTATTAGGACGCAGGCTGCCTGGTGGGTTTTCCCCGACTAGCGGGTTTTCCTCCAGGGTCGAGCGGCGGGTAAAATGGTATGTTTCTGTATTAATAGATTACAGTCGCTCGGGGTGAATACCAAGCTGCCGCGTAGCGCGCAGACAAGTCGAGCGCATAACATTATGCAATTTAAATTTTGTTGTCGATCTCCGTCTCTAAATTCAAATTCTTTTCTCTTTTTCAAATTTCATTCTGTAACATTGATGTATCTGTTTAACCTTTGATATTGTTTATAAGTTGCTTCAAATGATACTTCTACTCAACTAACTACTTACCTATTACAATATAACTTACCTAATATAAACTATCATACTTGTACTTTTGTAAATTGCATTGTATGAACTAAATTGTTAACATGTGATATGTGGTTAGGCGGAAGAGCGGGTCTGATGGCCCGAGCCTCGCCATATCAATAAAGGCATTATTATTATTATTATTATTATTATTATTATTATTATTATTATTATTATTATTTTTATTATTATTATGGTTAGCAAATATTTTTTTAGTAAATTTAGTATACAAAAATGAAAAACCTTGCCTTAAAACATAAAAATAAATGAAAATTTACAGATATTACAACAAAAGATATATTTCTGTAGACAAATATATAACTCCTAACTATAATCAGGTTTTTACTTGCCAGAGAATATTTCTAATGGGTAATAAGTCTATACCAATACACATTATAAGGGTATCGTGCCCTCAGAAATTACTATTAGTTAATTAACCTATTTTATTTTATGCAATCTTTTCCTATTTCTTCTTGAAAAATATTATCGATATTTTTCGACATTTAACCAAGATGTTTTTGAAATATTATTCCCCAGTAAGGCCCTTCCCTGTATCTGCCCCTGCTTGCAACGTCAATTGTACTACATGGTAAGAGAGTACGTTGCAACGCGGAGAAGAGAGAAACCCGTCACAATCTCTTCGAAACACGTCACGTCGCATCTTCTCAGTACGTTATTAGTGGAATGGACTTCTTCAGAGAAGCCCAGAGAAGGGAGAGCTTCACAGAACATCTCTGAAATTCGGCGTCCGTCACGTCGCCATGGCTTTCTGGAAGCCTGGAGTCTGTCGCCGTGTCGCTGCTAATCCGGCGGGGTTTTTGCTTCCGGTCATTACAGCACGCGGCCTTACGTAAAGGCGTCTGTCGCGGCGCGGCGCGGAGCGGAGCGGGCGCGGCAGTCGGCGCCAGGCCCTCGCCCCCGCCCCCGGCCTCGGTCACGCCCCTCGCCCCCGCCCCCACCCCCGCCCCGCCCCGCCCCGCGCCAGCACCCCCGCCCTCGCCCTCGCCCCCGCACTCGCCCCCGCCCCCGCACTCGCCACCGCCCTCGTCACCGCCCTCGCCACCGCCCCGCGCCCCCACCCAGCCCCCGCCCCGCCCCGCCCCTTCGCTTCCATGACACGGCTCTCCCCCACACTTGGCAAAGACGTTCTCATGCCCACTACGTCCTGAAGAAGCAGAGACGAGGGAGGCACGCACCTTTCGTGCACGCTCCTACGTTGTCCGCTCCACGAGGCAACACTAGCCAGATAGCTAGGTCAAGTTCTATCGCTGCGTGTTCTAGCGGCCGGCTGCTCTGATCGGTAGTTTTTCCGTGGATTCTGCGATCAATACCAGGTGAATGCCGGAGCACTGCCCTACCAAACGGGCCACGGACCGCGCGCGATCTTTCCGTCTCTTTCCTTGGCCTATCCTCTCCTCTTACACACACTTGCACTAACATACTCTACACATGCCGTGAGACCGGTCGGGAGCTTAGAGTTTGTCTCTCAAAACTAAAATTTTGAGGCCAAAGGCCTCAAAGAAACGTTTTTCACACCATAATCTACAAGATGCGACATTTTTGGACATTCAATTACATTTTTAGTTCGGCGCTTCAGTACGCGTCGTACTACCAATGCAACCTAAATATCTCAGTCCTTGTAGCTGGAAGCCATTTCTGTGACGACACGCTTAGAAGGCTTAGATTCTTCCATATTATATTGACACTTTCTCTATACGCCGTGGTTTGTGCAGTCTGACGAGGTTTATTTGCATTATCATTAATTGAAGATTTGCTCTCCAGCAACAACTAGTACTATTACAGTTGCTTGATACCTATGAAGATTGTTTCTTATGCGTGTAGTAAAACCATTCAATTAACGTTTTGCCATGGTCTGTAAGTGCTGTGTACCTAATTGTGGAGGGATGTGCGTGTACAATGAAGAGTGAAGACTGTGTTTGTGTTTTACCTGTACCAGTATTTTCGTTATCAGCAGTGATTCGATGAAATGTTAAAGTCAGCGGGTTCAGACACTTAGATTTCTCAAAAGTCAAAAGCTAATATTTTTTGTGACTATCACGAAAAGCTAAAAGCTAACTATCAAAGAATATGGAATAATTACTTCAAATATTAGTCTTTAAGGAAATGTTGTGAACTGCTCCAAGAACATTCTCCATGATAATAAATATTTATTGCAAATTTCTATTAATCATCAATTGCATTGTTTTTATTTTTATTGGATATTTTTTTAATACATTGCAAGTTACCTTTGTAGATATTTAAACAAATAAACACGTTTCGTTTATTTCGTTTAAACAAATTTCCTCTTAGAATGGAAATAGAAGGATAGGGATGAGTGTAGGGTCTACATACGAGAGTTCTGGCACGGCTACGCGGAGGTAGTTGGGTAAAACTTGTCCTATGGCACAACTCAAAGAACCAACATTTCAAATTAGCTAACATAAAATAGCTTAAAATAAATGAAAAACAAAAATCAAAACGCGCTAGCCGACAATACTACATGAATTAATTTAAAAGCAACTAAATTTAAAATTATAGAAAGAATAGCGCAAGTCACTCGACAACGATCACAGTCCAAACGCACCATGTGAATGTTGACGGTATCTGGAAGTAGGTACGTCAACGCCCAGCTGCAAACTCATATTGTAAATAATACACCGTTTGACATTAAACTCAAGGTGTCGGTTCGTTAAGATATTCAAAATGCAAACATGGTTTGAGCAACATTCGCATGTACCGAAGTGAAGTCTAAGCCTACTAATTTGTTTCTAATGGTAACAAATAGCATTTAGTACTCAAAGGTGAAAAAATTAGTTTGATTATTTTTGGCTTGGAATTGCTTTTCTTGAGGTACGTAAGAACGCAGAAAATAATCCAATACTTTTTAGTATACAAATAATTTTTCAATTTTCGCACGCCAGCAAGCTGGTACCCTGAATCTCAAAAACCTCCTCGGTTCCTTATAACAAATCGAGGAAAGTTAAATAATATTGCAAAGAGTAGGTCTGTACTTGCCCGATCCGGTATTTTCGCACTACTTTACTTGGCTTTCTCAAGAGTAAAAACCTTTTCTATTATTTTTGTGACTATCAAGGAAAGCAAAAAGCTAATTCTCAAGGAAGATATATTCTGGAAGTACATTAGAAGTTACTTTTATAAATTTTTTAAACAAATAAACATCTTTTAACAACATTTTTTAAACAAATTAACAACTTTTATTCTTAATGGAAAGGATAGACAAATATATAGGGAAAAGGTGGGGTTTAACATGCGAGAGTTCTCGCACGGGAACGCCAGTCTATGTTTTATTACAATACAAGCTCTCTAAAATAGGAGATCTTCTAAATCTTTAAAGAAACTTATGAAGGACAGTGTGTGTCTAGAATATACAAATATGTATATTTTCTCGGGAACTACTTCAATCTTGAAGTTGAGAATAAACGTCAGAACAACTCAGAAAAGGCGCCATTACAAGTGTAATGTTCTGCCTTCTGCACATACCAGTGTTGCAATCATCCGTGACCTGTTGTTTGAACGACTTTCTTATCCGCTCTATTCGCTAGAGCTCAGTAGTTTTTACGTCGCTGAACCACTCAGAAGCACTCTCGGGTGGCCCGTTGGTTAGCGTGCTCGCTTTCCACGTCGCAACTCCGGGTTCAATTCCCGGCCGAGGCAAATTACAACTGTGCGCTTTCCTACAAATGTCCCGATATCTAATGCTGTGTGACAATCGGAAAGACCATCCTAAGGTTATGAAGACCAGTATCTAAGGTGGAGGGATGTCTTTGTGCTAACCACACGAACCCCTCATCACAAGGTCGAGAGGCCTGGTTCGACCTGGGTCGACCAAGGCCCGTAGGGGGATGTCAAGCTACAGGACAGGACAGGAACCACTCGGAGATATTCTGGGAGGAAGTTCTTTGAAGCTGACGATGCGGATCTACGAGCGGATTGCAGGTGATGACGTACCAGAATACAAGTGCTTCGAAATCTCTGGAACAGGCACATTCTCGTACGACAATCGCCCAACTGCATCCCACGGTCAATTTTCCCTCACCCTCGCTTCCCAGATTATCCCCTCTCACTTGTTTTACCTGAGAAGGCATAGCTCGATTGTGTCCCGTTTCGTTTATTTTGTGTTTCGTAAGGAGTAAAAAATATACTTCAGTTTAAATTTCTTCTTTGTGGTTTCTGCCGAGATCTTGTGGTAATTTATAAGTAGCACATATAGCAGAGAAAAACTCGTACACAGATGAACATGGCAGAATCTACGAAATTGTATATGTGAAATCAGCGAGGTAAGAAGATGCTTGTGATTTCGAGTTATTTTTCCACAAACTTTTGAGCAGTGGTTTTAAACGTTGGCAGTGCTCTAAAAGGACATGCAAAGTAGTTTCTTGAAAGCAGGCAAAACTGAATAAATTATAATCGATCAATGTACACTAAGTGATCAAAAGTATTCGGTCACCTGGCTGAAAATGACTTACCAGTTCGTGGCGCCCTCCATCGGCAACGCAGGAATTCAATAGGGTGTTGGTCCATCCCCAGCCTTGATGGCAGCTTCCACTCTCGCAAGAATACTTTCAATCAAGTGCTGAAAGGTTTCTTGGGGAATGACAGCCCATTCTTCACGAAGTGCTGCACCGAGGAGAGGTATCGTCGGTGAGATCTGGCACGAAGTCGGCGTTCCAAAACAAACATCCCAAAGGTGTTCGATAGGATTCACATCAGGACTCTGTGCAGGCCAGTCCATGACAGGAATGTTATTGTCGTGTAACCATTCCGCCACAGGCCGTGCAGTATGAACAGGTGCTCGATCGTGTTGAAAGATGCTATCGCCATCCCCGAATTGCTCTTCAACAGTGGGAAGCAAGATGGTGCCGTGATAGTGTCACGCAAAACAACAAGGAGTGCAAGCCCATCCATGAAAAACACAATCACACCATAACATCGCCGCCTTCGTGTTCGGATACATTTGTGATACATTTGATCACATTTTGTAACACTAAATAGACGTAAAGATTAATCGTAGAGATCAATCCTCATACTAAAGAGGAGAATAGTACGGGATGGAATTGAATTGAATTGCCTTATTTTACGTGGCGAGACTCAGGCCATGAGGCCTGCTCTTCCGTCTGACCACGCAAATTTTGCTACACTCCTTTCACCAACTACCGGAAAGAAGGCGACGAAAAGGCGAGGAAACCGGAGGCGACGAAACCGGCGATTTGAATTTAGCTCAGAGGCGCTTTAGGCTTGAGAATCTTTTACATGCAAGTAAATCTACTAACATGGGACCGCTTTACTTCCCCTCCGAAGGAAGGCGTACGAAGGATTTTTTTCGCCCCTAAAAAAATCCACGGTGTCGATCGGGTTTGAACCCGCGAACGTGATTGGGTATAGCAGTCTGATACGCTAACCGCTACACCATCGCCGCCTCGAAAGTACTGGTCCGTGGGGGAATGTCGTCGGATGGAGTCGGATTATGCTTTTTTTGGTGAGGTAGATAAACAGCTTAGGAAAAGTTCACTATAGGATGCAGACGTGATACGTTTATACCCTTCTCGTAGTAGGTGCGTAATCGCTTCAGTTGGGCTAGCGTTTTCGGTTTGTCTCCGCGCTCCTCTCAGCTGCTGTGTACCGTGCACTTCTGCCACTCAAAACATTGTTCGTGCCTACGTGGGTATAGAGCAGTCTCACGTTTGTGAGGTATAATCGTAAAACTCGCTACATTTTATCATCCAATAGAAGAACTGTAGATCAGTATGATCTAGTGATGCTACAGAATGGTACAGGCATTCTCATACTAGTTAGTTTTCTAATCTATTGAGTCTGGGCTAGCTTTTCAGTTTCTAACCGCCTACTTCCAGATGCTACTTATCAGCGCATAAAATACATTTTTTTTTACATTTTCACTATTTTTTACTTCCCTAATACTTGAATTGAAATAAGACTTTAAGAATATCATAGCATAACGAAACCTACTCGAAAACGGCGTTTGAGCGTTTCTGGAAATGAACACTTTTAAACGTTTTTCATAAAGAAAATTTTAGTTTTCGAGAAACTTCATAATATATATTGAAGCAAATGAACTCGCAAAGGCAGTGATTTATTAAGAACGCCCGAAATGTGAATATTAACGACGTAAGATATAATTAAAAGATACATTTGTGTAATTTTGAAGAAAGAAAAAACGAATAAATGAATATGGCGTTAATCTCGTATTGGATCGTTAATGTCATGTCGGAGTTCAGTGCATATAGCATTTTCTCTTAAAAACATACAAAGAGCCATTTTTCAGAAAATATCGTTTGAGAGTTTCAGAGAAAAGGTAATAAAAGATCAAAAATGAAATAAATACATCAAAACTATTTTCATGTCTCATTATTCAGGGTATTTCGCACTATCTGAAGAAAAGGAGTAAAGAAAAAATTTGGAACCGTTTTTGAGAAAATTAAAAAAGAAATTAACAGTCCCATTTTCTCTCAAAATGTTGCGAAAACTATTAAGACCTTCAAAAGAATGATCATGATTTAGTTAAATAAATAGTGGTAACTAATTTCTGTTTAAGAAGAAATCAAAATCTCCAAAATTGTAATTGTAGGATGATGCCGAAAGAACATCTAACTTAAGTATTTCCGAAAATTCAGAATTAACAGTGAACATCAGACCTACGACATCTTTATGTGTATTTCACTTTATTCTTACAAAAAAATTAAAATATAAAATTTAGAGAGAAAATTTTGAAATTTTCCGCGGGTTTCATGTAAAGTACCCCCAAAAATTAATGAATGTTTCTCAAAATCGCAGAGCTTTGAGCTAGGCCAGATCGATAGGGATTTATCAATTTGAATAAAAAATACGAACAATTTAGGCGCTAGTGTTGTTGACAGGCGAAAACACAGACAGAAGCACGAATTAAAAAAAAACTTTTTCGGTATCAGAGGACTCCAATACGTGTATTTCGTAAAAAATTTCCCAACGTCCGTTCTCTGCTCTCTTAAATTTATTTTGCGCCTGTGATCCACTCTACTGATGTATGTAGAAATACATAGCCGCCAATTATTATTACATTATTGATCAGAAAAGACGTTTGCCCGAATAGGCATTCCAGCGCGCTATGAAGATGTGGATATTCTTTTCAAGCAATAATAATTATTTTATTTTGCACAAGAGTTTAAATACTGCAATTTTTCGCTCACTAACAGTCGTTGTTCCCCGTATCATTAGTTTACGTAAAGAACAAAGGAGCGCGTTGCCCTTTCTCAGCGACACATTAGCGAGGGGTGGGAAGGTGCAATCCCACACAACATTCTTTTCCTTTTCTTACATGCTGGTGCGTTTCCTCACAACGACAAGATTATAAGGAATTCCTCAAAGAACCACCATTTACTTGCGTTTCACATGCAGGTACGACAAATAACAGCCTTAAAATAATTCTTTACGTAACTAGTACAGAAAGCGAGTCTTTGACGGGTGAATGAGAAGTTGGCGGACGAGGAGACACCAGGAGCCGAGTCCGGCATTTGAAATCAGCGAAACTACGCGAAAAGAACTAATTTTTTTAAAATTGTACATGACCTCATTTCAAAATCTATCTTTAAAAAACAGATTTTATGAAATGAAAACATCTCTACGTTCATAACTGTAGTTTTCAAAATATGCAAAAATTTTGAATTTTGAATTTTTGCATATTTCATAAAATCAGTTTTCAATGAATTAGGGACCTGCAACATTCTCTTAAACGAAATTCACACTATCCAAAGACAAAATAAAAAAACAAACAATGGGGCCATTTCTTTTCGAAAATTTTGAAAATGTTCCAGGGTTTTCATGTAAAGTGTCCTCGAAAATTGAAATATCGGTTTCAAATTTAAGGGCCCGTGACATCAACCAGATCGAGAAAACCAGCTGAACGATTTAGCCGCTAGCGTTATTCAGACAGACGAAAAGACGGACGGACGGACGTTTTGCCGTCAATCGATTTTTCAGTATCAAGGACCCACAAAACATGTGTTCTTACTACACCACGTGTTAATTTGTTTTTTACCAAATTTAGCAACTGGATTGATCAACGTTTTCGTTCCCAGGGCCCTGTAATAAGAATTTTCGGCCGAAATTTCCCCGCTTTTTTTCGCGCAGCATTACTTACTGTAACGAATATTGCGTCATCTGCCGGAATCCGCTGCGCGGATTGCATCATCTGCCGCCCCCTGAACTGGACGATTCCGGGGTATTCGCGGGTAGCCAAGAAGTGTGCCGCGAGTTCCGGAAGGGTCCAGGCGGGCGCCGGCCAGGTATAAATGCGCTGCTGTCTGCGGCCGGAGTCAGTCAGTCAGTCAGTCAGTCTGGTCTAGTCAGGAAGCCGAGCTGTGAAGTTTGTGTGTGTGCATCGCTGTGGACGGCAGTGTACTGGATTGTGGTCGGCGCCGTGAACTGTGGTCGGAGCCGTGAACTGTGGTCAGCCCAGTGGACTGTAATCAGTGCATCGGACAGCGGGGAGTGCATCGGACTGTGCAGCAGTGAAAATAAATAATCAAGAGGACTGTGCCGTGTATAAATAAATAACCAAGTCAAGAACACAAGGACTGTGAAGCCAACCTGTAAATAAATCAAGTATTTTAGTGTAATAGTGTAACATAAATAAACATCTCTGTTAAAATAAATCTGTGTTTTTAATTCACCACCGTGAACGTTACATTACATAACTTTTTGTCTACTCCTTAGAGAGAAAATAAAACGCAGTGCAACACTTTAAGCGTTGTGCAAACAATACAAGTCTTCGATATATATGAAGTTTTTGTTTTCAAAATCGATATTCTTTGATTAATCGGACTGAACTTTAGGACTTTAGGCGAATTTGAAACATCTTTTATTTTTTGGGCATATTTTTATACAAAGATCATAATTATCACATTTTCAAAATTTTCTCAGAAACTGACCAAGATTCCCTTATTAAATGTTGACTGAAATATATTAAAAAAGCTTATAAATGTGGTAGAGGTTCGTTTTTCATTAAAATTTCGGAATTATCGAGAATTATAAAAGTTGAATATTTTTGGAACCTCTCCTACACTTTCATTATTGAAGCCAGAGATGTCTTTTTCTCTCCAAAAGTGTTGTCAATATAGGTTTTTATATTATTTCATGTAAAGCTTTATCAAAATATTAATAGTTTCATGTAATTTTGAATTAAATCGTGTCAATTTTCCAAAAAATATGTGAACACAATTTTCTCATAAAGGATTTCACATTTTTACAACTTTTTTACTTGTAGAGAACAATGCACTTACTCGTATAGAACAAGTAAGATTGTCATTAAATTCTTTGAAGTTTCAAATATGACATCAAAGGGAACATGTCATTTCTTGTCGGGGGTAAAGAGAAATGTTGCAAGGAGGAACAACGATACATTTCTTTCTCCACCAAAGTTACTGGTAAACCTCAAATTTAAAATGTGTAAACATAAGTTAGATAAAAAATACTTAGAAGGACAAAATTTCGAACACTCCTTTAGTCTTGGGCCTTCACCTACTCCCTGCGTGCTTTTACACATTCTCCCACATGCTCTTTTACATTCCCCCACATGGCTCCCCGCCTGTCACTACGCATGTTCCCCACGTTTCCTCCATGTTCCCAGCAGAATTCTCCATTTACATTCCACGCGTGTTTCCCACGTTTTACCCTTATGATGTTCCTCTGAATTATTACACAGGCGTCTCGGGCCCTGCGAGGAGTCAAATATGATATGATCAGTGGAGGGATGTTTCATACAACGAAGTTTCGCATCTGACAGTTGCCCCTGATGTTTAGGCAACTCTCCACGCAGTAGTGTTTGTCAGGCTATCTGCCTGTTATTTAAAATTGTTCAAATTACGATTTACTTCTCAATTTCAGCAAGTTTCTATATCCTACTACAAAAAACTACGTATTTTACAATCATATCCACATTGTCGTCTCTCCCCCCCTCCATTTTCCCCATAGTCATAGTTCGTAATAACTCCTTCTACTTGTCCCTTTGTCCTTTCAATTTTCCATTTATCTATCTACATTCTGCCCATTCACTCTTCCCGTCTACGAGTTTGACATGTTTAGGCTCCAAGCCGCCATTCTGATTGCGTTGTGTTGTGATGTTTACATGTAAACGCATTGATCTGTGTTTCCTCAATCACACGCCCAAGCCGGGATGGCTCCTAGTCTTGCTTTCCCAGATATGGAAGTAAAATTCCCTCTCCTTTTTTGCAATTTGTTCGCAATTGAGGCATTCGGATGTAAGAGATGACTTCTGACATTTTGCGAAATTAATATTATTGATTTGTTACACCTCGCTTGTGAGTCTCCGCAAAAGCTCTCTTTAGATTTTGAGTTCAGAAAAATGGCAATAAAAATACATTCGTACTCTTTGTGCAGTCCACTCCGTGTAGTTAATACGATTATTTAGCTTTTCTGTGTATGACATGGAACATCACTTATCATTATTTTGCACCTGAACTTCTCATTGTAATTATATAAAAATATCTAAGTGGTTAGGTAGAATAGCAGACTTTATGTCATGAGCCTCGCCAGAAATGAAGACATTATTATTATTATTATTATTATTATTATTATTATTATTATTATTATTATTATTATTATTATTGTTTCTTTCCTTTTCACTTCTTTCCACACATGCATCTCGGTTACCATGAACAAGAGATACACGATTCATCTGACGTAATCAGCACTGGATCAACCATCAAGGTTTAGAAACTTCCTCACGATGTTGTGTCTAGTATGACAATCTTCTGCAGTTGGATGTATAGCCCCTTCTTCAGTTGTAGTTCAGCCAGGGATTCATAAAGGAACTTAGGAATTTCACCACTGGCACCTAGAATAATTGGTACAATAGTCACCATTTCTACGTCGCTCCAAATTTCCTTTATCTCATTTGCCAATGGTTGATATTTTAGAATTGTTTTACTCCTTTTCTTTGAGATATTGTGAGCTAGCGGGACGGCGACATCGATCAGATACACCTTCTTCTTTTTCTTGTCATGCCATACAATGTCCGGTTTATTAGATAATACAGACCTCTCTGTTAAGATGGACCATTTCCAGTACATTTTGTGATCATGTGTGTTAATGACTGGTTCAGGAGTGTATTTGTAATATGGTGTTCTGTTACCCATCAAAAGGTTATTATTATGGCATAGTTGTTGATAAACCACTTTACAAACGTCATGTCGTTTTGTATGTTCTGAAGATGCTAGAGAACTGCATCCACTGATAATATGGTCTATATTTTCTCTTTGTTCTCCACATAGCCGACATTTGTCTTTATTTATTTTTTATTTATTTAGTCAAAAAACAGTAAAAACTGTATATGACGTGTGGGGCAAGAAATTTATCCGCGCACATTTTCTTAAGGGCCAGAATTTTATTAAAAAAAAAACAACAAACAAAAACGAAAACGAAAAAATTAATTTAGAAAATAATTATTTTAGAAAAATAAAGATATTTGAAAAATGTTTTTCCCGAGTTATAGAAAATCAATTTCAACTGTAAATGAACTACAAGCAAAAGGAGTGCTCAACAAAACGTGCGCACAGTGAAGATACATTTACGTCCAGAAGCAAAACAAGGGGCCATCTCAGCATTTGCTCTATGGATCAGGGAAACTGGACAAAAACCTGATCGAGATGGGGGTCATTGACCCGGAAGCTGAAGTACATTACTTGTTACAGGCGTATTAAATATTTTTTTAAATGTATACAATGCAAACATAAACTAATTCATTATAAATCTTTGTTTTGTTACATTATTTTTCTTTTTCACGATCAGTATAGTCTCTAATTGTATAGAAACAGTTTTGCAGCAGAAAAGATTTTACTTTTAACTTAAATTTGTATACCGACTTTAATTGTTTTATGTCATCTGGCAATGCGTTGTAAAGTAACGTACATGTATTGTATGTTGATTTCTTGTACTGAGCTGTTGATACTGACACTTGATGCACGTGATTTCTACGGCGTGTGTTGTAATTATAAATATCAATATTGCATGAAAATATGTTCCCTCCGTTAAGTAGGTCATTTTTGACAAATATTACAGATTCGTAAATAAATAGACAAGGCAATGGTAGGATTCCCAGCTCAATGAAAAGAGGCTTGCAGGAATCACGTGGAAGGCATTTTTTCATTATTCGAATAATTTTCTTTTGCAATCTGAAGGTCTGAATACTACAGGATGAGCTTCCCCAGAATATTATGCCATATCTCAGGCGGGAATGTACATTTGCAAAATAAACGCAACGAGCTGCTTGAAGGCTGACAGAATTTGAAAGAATTCTGAATGCATAGCATAATGAACTTAATTTAGTGTTTAATTCTGTTATATGTACATTCCATTTGAGGTTGATTGAATTGAAAGACCTAAAAATTTTGTTGCCTCAACATCAGCTAATTGCATATTGTTCATTTTCAATGGAACATGCGATTTCCGATTTGAGATGCAAAAATGCATTGAAACAGTTTTTCTTTCGTTAACAATTAATTTGTTATTATTAAACCAATTTGAAACTTCTGAAATTGTACTATTTACTGCTTCTTTTTTGCAAAGAACATTCGTGTCATCAGCAAACAGAACCGTTCTTCCATTTTTAATAGACGAGGGCATATCGTTTACATATAACAGAAAGAGAATAGGACCTAAGATCGAACCTTGCGGGACCCCATGCACAATTGGCAAAGAATTGGAAATATAAGTATGTAATGTCCTTTCCTGCCAGTATGGTATTTCTACTCTTTGAGTCCGATGTTTAAGGTACGAAGTTATCCAATCTAGGGCAATACCACGAATTCCATACGAAGGTAATTTTGAGAGCAAGATCTTATGGTCAATAACGTCAAAAGCTTTCGAGAGATCTAAGAATATTCCAATGGGTATTTCATTTTGGTCTATTGATGAAGCAACATCTTTGAGAAAAGAAAAAATGGCAGTTTCCGTAGATTTTGATTTTCTAAAACCGTGTTGTGAGTCTGAAAACGCTCTGTTTTTCCTGAGAAATGTTTCCATTCGTAAGTAGAAAAGCCTTTCTAATATTTTTGAGAAAACTGACAAAAGAGAAATTGGCCGGTAATTTTGAATATCATTTTTGTTCCCTTTTTTAAAAAGTGGCTTAATTTTTGCTGTTTTGAAAATATCTGGAAATATTCCTGTACATAAAGAAGCATTGAAAATGTGAGTTAACGGATGTATAAAGGCAGGTGCACAAGTTTTTAATAAACAATCCGGAAATTCATCTAAACCAGATGAATATTTATTTTTTAGTTTACTGACTATTCTGAGGATTTCGTTGGGAGAAGTTTCGGGAATAAACATCGTATCTGAAATTTTTTGGGAAGTGTAAAATGTTGAATTTTGTGATTTTAGTCCCTTCGTGAGATCAGACGCAATTCTGGAAAAGTGTTTGTTGAAGAGATTGGCAACTTTTTCCGGATTACTCGTTTCTCTTTCATTATCCTTTAAAATAACATTCTCTACAAGGTATCGAGATGATGTGGTTGTATTTTTTACGATATCCCACATTGCTTTAGTTTTGTTACTAGCGCTCAAAATGTCCTGACTATTTTTCATTATTTTTGCCTGAACTATTACTTTTCTTAAAATTCTTTTATATTCTCGGAAGTATATATGGAAACCGGGTGATACGTACTTATGGTTCTTCTACTGGTCGTGCTCCGATTCATGTTAGTAGAATCACGATTGAGGTGTAAATTCAGAATAGTAATTGATTGATAGGATAAAATTGTATACTTCGAAATTTGTTGTTAAATGAGAATGGTATAATGAATAGGATGGCAATTGATATTACTAAGGCAATTACTCCCCCCAATTTATTAGGAATTGATCGTAAGATAGCATATGCAAATAAGAAGTATCATTCGGGTTGAATATGGACGGGGGTTACTAATGGATTAGCTGGGGTGAAATTATCGGGATCTCCTAATAGATAAGGGTTTATTAATGATAGAATGGTTAAAAGTATTAATAATACAATAAATCCTGTGATATCCTTAAATGTGAAATATGGATGGAATGGAATTTTGTCTAGATTTCTATTAATTCCTATAGGATTATTAGAACCTGTTTGATGAAGAAATAGTAAGTGAATTATTACGTAAGAGATAAAAATAGACTAACTACTGGACATATAAAATATATTATATAATTAGACATTATAGGGTAAGTTTGCTCCTTACAAAACAATTTAATAGCATCAGCAAAAGGTTGGGGAATCCCCACCATACCAACTTTGTTAGGACCCTTACGAATCTGAATATAACCCAAAACCTTACGCTCTAATAAAGTCAAGAAAGCCACACCAATCAATACAAAAATTACTAAAACAATATAACAAACTAAACTTATAATATAATTTAACAATACTATATGTAATATTATTACATTCATGAATTCTAAATTCATTGCACTTCCTTCTGCCAAAATAGTAATTAATATAATTCCAAATAATAAATTATTTAATGTACTTAATCCTTTCGTACTAAAGTACATAGCTATAAATAGAGATAGAAACCAACCTGGCTCACACCGGTCTGAACTCAGATCATGTAAGAATTCAATGGTCGAACAGACCAATATATTAAGCTCCTGCACTTAACAATCTTCTTAATCCAATGTTTAGAAATAAAGTAAAGCGTACGTTTGTTTTTACACGATGTTCTAATTCCTTGTGTGATCCAAGTATTACTTTTGCTTGAAATATTTAATTTTCTCTTTTTAAGAGGAAAGCACGCGTTAAAATGAATTGAAAGCTTGGAGAAAAATAAATTATATTTTTCATTTGTGTCAACAGCGTTATAAACTTCGTCCCATGATTCCTTCATCAAGTAGTCCGTAAATAATTTTATATTAACTTTAGTGAATGCTCTGCACATGCGTGTATTATTTATTGTGTCAGTGTTTATGTGTTTAGTAATTGTAAGAATTTGTGCATCGTGGTCACTGTATCCTAGATTATTCGTTATTATTTCATATGTAGTTGTGGTTTTGTTAATTATAATTTGATCTAATGCTTTTTGTGATTTAAGCGTATTCCGTGTAGGTACATTCACTGTAATGTCTAAATTAAAAGAATGAAGTAAATTGAGAAACTTCTCTTTTTCGTGGGATTCGCTCAGAAAATCAATATTGAAATCTCCACATACAACAATGGATTTAAAAGAGAGTTTACTAATTTTGTTCAGAATTATCTCTAGATTTTCCAAGAAAGTGAAATAATCTGAAACTCGCTTTGTTGGAGGTCTGTAAATGCAAAGTAAGATAATTTTGAGCGTAGTAAGATGTACTACTGTTGTTTCAAAAACTTTTTCAACTGCATATAAATTGAATTCTGACAAGAAGGTAGAATCAATATAATTTCTTATGTAAATACACGAACCTCCGTAAGCAGGGCCCTTATTTGATTCCCTCGCCCTACAAAACGATCCTGCAAGGTAAAAGCTAGGAATTTGGAGTGTATTTATATCATTTTGAGACAACCAATGTTCTGTAAAGCAAAAAACATCTATTTGTCTTAGATCACATTGTAATGCTGCCTCGATAAATTCAATTTTATTTGAAAGAGATTGCACATTATGATGCATTATTCGAATCTTTTGCATGTACCTACACGGATGTTTTTCTGCTGCATCTGACTGTAGTTGCTATTTATTTATTTCATTTTTACCTCGAGTGCGTGGTCGAAGGAAGTATCGTGTCCCAGCAGTGACAAGAGGTGAGGAAGGAGGGGTGACAGATGTAGAGGAATGAATAGTGGGAGAGGTAATACACGGATTAGGTTCAGGGGATGAGGCAATTGGGTCCAAAGGGGTCCCAGGGGATGGAAGAGAACTAGGAGGTGTGGGTGGGGATGGGTCTTGGGCAGGACACTGCCAAGTTTGTGAAATGATGTGTTTTGCAAGCTCACTACCGAGTGCATGTTTTCCGACATGGTTCAGGTGAAGACCATGTCGGGTGAAGTGTTTTTTCTGAGAGAAAGTTTAGCTCAAACAATTTAACATGTGTGTCTCTCAGATGCAGTTTCAATAGGTTGTTTGCATGACTAATTTCTTTGCATAGTGTGGGCTTGTTGTACCAGAAGGGCAGAGTCGAGACTACAATGTTCGTGTTTTGGGCGGCACGTTGTAATTTGTCAACATGTTCTTCAGGCGTAAAGTGACCACCCAAATTAATGTCATTCTGCCCTCCTATGATAATTACAGTATCCCGTTTGGTGAGGGTTTTTGTGTGCGTGTCCAACTCACTGGTCACGTCGGCAAACCTCCCGTTAGGTTTAAACACACACATGGCAGAGAAATTGGTTGGGAGTTTCTCACTGAGCAGGGAGGAGATTTGTCGCCCATGGCTATCTGCTAAAATGAGTACCTTTTTGATGGGCTCAGTGGGAATGTCCTTGTTTTCTGGTGAGCCAGTTTGCGCAACTCTACGTGTCTTTGTTACTTTGCGCTTGCTAGCCTGTTTGCGTTGGTTTGTGAATGGACGTGTCGATGATGGGTGGGGATGGTGAGGATTGGGAAGGCAAGGAAACTCATTGTAGTAGTCTAATACAGAAAATCTGTTTTGAGTCGTGATTGGTGGTGGTGATTGTGTTTTTGCTTCCGCGAATGGACGGTTGGAGGTTTTTGCGGTGTTGCCTATTGTTGTCCAACCGTCTGTGTTTAGAACGACCTCTTCGAGCCTTCGGATATGTTCATCTAAATTACTGTTGATGTGTGTGAAGGCTTTCAGAAGATCGGCTTTGAGAGCGTAGAGAGTAGAGAGTGTATAACGATTAGTAGCCATGTCACGAATGCGTGTCAAGTGCGTGGTAAATATGAAAATAAGTAAATAGATAATTCTATTCTTCACGAACGTTGTGAACGTTGTTCTAGTCTTCACGAACGTTGGTGTCTTTCAGGATAAATTTACGGTAGTTTTTAGTTGCTACTACTTGATCCTGAATAGCTGTTATAAAGCCCTCTGTTTCAACAAAAAGCTCTCCCATGCACAACCATTTTATTGATGCCTTACAATCCATCAGTTCTCCCTCTATCTGGCACGGGTAGCGTCCATGAAGTTGCTTCTCTTTCCAGTTGTTGATTTTCATTTCATTGGTCTGTATTCGTTCTTGTAGATTCATTTTTTCATCAGTCAAGTTTAATGGTGTGATTTTCCGGTCAATGTATGTTACAATCTGATGTATCTTACTTCTGTTAGCCTTTTCTTGAAAGTACTGGCGCAGTCTCTCCAGTTGTTGGTAGTGGAGATTCACAATATCTATGACACCTCTTCCTCCCAGAGACCTAGGTAGATGGAATCTCTCAACTGCGCTTTTAGGGTGGTGACATCTAAATTTGGTACACAGTACTCTGCATTTCATATTGAATGCATCTTGTTCGGTTTGTGTCCATCTGACAATACCAAAGCTGTAGGTCAGCACTGGAATTACATATGTATTTATAGCTTTAATACTTTTATTATTATTATTGTTATTATTATTATTATCATTATCATTATTATCATTATTATTATTATTATTATTATTATTATTCCTCTAATGCACGACTAAAGATGTTATGAGTCATTTGATTATAAAGTTTACTCCAGGCTGCGACCAGCTTCCTAAGGAGCTGTGTGTTTGGAACTTCGAGGCGGTACAGATCTGCCAGTGGAGGTAACTACACACCCTGTCGTGTCTTTCCAAGTATTCGGTCTTTGTTAGAATTGGACAAGCTGAAACGATATGATCAACAGTTTCTACTTGTTCCTAGCAAATACGGCATTTATCATCTTGGGGAAAGTTTGAGAACCGTTTTTACGATATTTCTTCGTACATAATGTGTTCTCAACTCCTGATCTTGGGCATCTATTACAAGTGCTTCCGATTCTGGCTTCGTTCTTCCCCTTTTAATCTATAAATAATGGATTGATCTTTATTGATCTGCACCTTGTTCATTCTGTTTAGATACTGTCCATGGAGTGGTCTCTCCACTTTTTAAAACATTTTTTGTGTCTCACGTTCCATGTTAAGTACCATCAGAAATTCATTGTCAGATTATTTTGCGTGCCTTGCATAGTTTTCTTCGCACTGCTTCTTGCTAACCCTCTATTTCCCATTCTTCGGTCAGATTTCATGACCTGCCTCATTAGAGGGTCATCTTGATGACTGACTACATACTTTCCTATCCCGACTATTGCATTCTACCAGAAGGCTTCAATTTGTCTGAGGCCTCTTCCTCCTTCCTTACGTCTCACAAAGTCTATGTACATCAGCTCGAGGGTGAGCGACATGATACATTGTTAGCAGTTTTCTGTTGTTTCGATCCATGATTCGAATTTCTTGCTCAGTTCATTCCACTAGTCCGAAACTGTTCTCGAGATAAAGATGGCATTGCTCGTTATATTACCCCAGTGTACAACGACACTATTGGAGGTAGAGATTTTTTCTTTCATAGAAATTTGTTCTTCAAAATTAGATCTTTAATTAATGTCATGAACATTAAAAATAATAATTGTTTTGGCCCAATTTTGATTAAAATATGGGTAATACTGTCCGCTACGGCCCTTGGTCGACCAACGGTGACCCAGCCTCTCGGCAATAGTAATATTGAGAAAGGGATCCAAATTTTTTGATTAAACTTTTTATAGGTGTAGTGAATGATGTGAATAATGACACAAATACTGAATAATAATACACAAATGCCATTTTGATGTGCTCTTGGCCATCCGGGTGTCGTGTAGACACCCAGACAGCTAAGAGCACTGGCAAACCTCTGGCCGCGAAAGACTGCGACTTCGCCAACTTTTGGTAGGGATGGTTCTAAACGTACTGTAAAAGATAACATATAAATGCCATTTCGCAGTATTCTTTTGTTTCTTCAATAATAAATTACACAAATGTAATTTTTTGACATTTCTCTCACGTTGTTTATATTTACATTACCACAAATTTGTATAGGTAATTACATTTATGAGTACATGTACTTAAATGATGTATAGTTTCTCGAAAACTCAAATGATTTGTGTGAAAATGAGCTCAAAATTCCACATTTTCAGAAACGCTGAAACTTTCTCTAACAGGTGGTGAGGCCAGAATTCATGTTTTGTGAGTCCTTGATGCCGAAAAATCGATTGAAGGCAAAACGTCTTTATTTGTACGAGGGACATTCAATAATTAAAGAGGTAAATGGGTCTGGAGAAATAAACGTTTATTTTTACAAAACAGGGCTTTTCCTACTTTTCAGTGTAATCCCCACCAACATTTATGCCCTTCTCCCAACGGGTTGCCAGCATTTTTATAATGGCTGCAAATAAGTATTTATCTTGGTGTTTGAACCAATTTCCCACATTTTTTGACAACCTCATTATCCTGGAACTTCTTCCCACGTAATGCCTCCTTCAGTGGACCAAACCAATGGAAATCAGATGTGCTAAATCGGGGCAGTAAGGGGGATGAGGCAATAACCCCCAACTCATTTTGTTGATGGTTTCACGGCTTTGTAGAGGATGTGCGTTGTTTTGTTGGAGAATCACACCTCTCTTCTGAGATCCACTGGACTATATATGAATACCATATGAGAAACTAATCCAAAACTAATTAATTCGTTTCTTTACGGAGCGCTTCAAATAGTCTTTGGTACACGTTGCGGCATCTACCGGCGTTTCAACTAATTAATAACACATTGCATCACTTGCAAATATCCAGAGAGTAATAATCGAAATGGTATAGGGAAAACAAAATAAACGGTTATCAGCAAAGAGTGAGCCACAGAGAACCCACACACATGTTTGTCTAGGAGTAAGTCCACGAGCTGTCTGGGAGGATGTAGTTCACGAAGTTTGCAACAGTTTGCTAGTCTGCCTGTCAGGGACTGCGGTTTCGTAGTAAATTGTCGGTGATCGTGTACAAGTCATTGGTCGTAACTGAACATCACTTTTGCATCTTAACTTCATGTGGAAGAGTAACATGTAGTAGCTGCAGGTTGACAGAAGATTGCAAAACTTGAGGTACATCAACTTCATCAAACTGTATAGAAAATACTGGCTGATTTTCCCGGTTAATGTTGGATGAACTGATACTTCGTGGAACAAACAAGGAAAAGAAGCAAATTTTTATTACAGAAATGACTCCTATTGCGTCAAATTATCATATCTAAATTTCCGGCTTTATTCGGAGTGAATTTTCTCTTTTAACATCATCTGACATACGAAGGCATCGTAAGTATTAGTGTGACATACTTTGACTTCTAGGTTATATTATTTACTCATAAGCGTCTTATTTCATATAGAAAGTGATTAGTCAAGAAGCACTTCTCTCCAAAATGGTCATGGGACCTAACGACCACCTCCTTCAGGCAGATATAATTTTTGTCATAGAAGGAACAGCAATAAATGGAGCTTACCTCAATGACATGAGGACCAACTATGTTGTTCCAACTTTAGAGTGAGTGTTTTTTTTAATTTATTTATTATTATTTCAATCTTTATTTGCAGAAACAATATCATTGTAATTCTATTTAACATGATTTTTTCCAGGTACTTCAGTTCAGGTAGCATTGAAGAGCGTGACTATGTGGCAGAGGTATGTCATTGACTGGGAATTGAAGAACAATGTTTAAATGTTGTGTGTTTCTATACAATAATTAACTTCCAGAGTACAAGCATGCAGTATGGGATGGTGGTGTACCATGCAGCTGATTGTCTTCCAAGTCCTAGTAGCAACAGTTATGGGCCTTATTCCACCCCTCAGAAATTACTGAATATTTTGGATAGACTTGAGTGAGTAAATTATAATTATTTGTATTCATGTACTAATTAATAGATTTGAAGTAAAGCTTCATTTTGGATATCCATTGTATCATACATGTTTTGGGTTGAATGAATTAAAATGTTTACTGAAAAATATGTGTGGAAAGAAAATTTGTATTGTCTTGGCTTCTTTTTGGCACATTCACCATATTTTGCTGAGTGCGGATGAGATCAGAGCTTAAATAATTATATTTTTCAGATTAATGTTATTGGGTATTTGGAGCGTAGAAAGATTTTGGCACATCTTTTAGTTTAGATATTAAATTTATTTCAATAACTAAATAAAAATAATTTCTACAATTTCTTGAGAGTTTGTTTTTTAAAATTAGATGTGATTTTTGTTCTTTGAGAAATAGTGTTTTTGTGCATTATTCAGGTTAGTTGGTGGTAAAGGAGAATCTCATGCTAACATTGCTGAGGGTTTGGCCACTGCTCTACAGTGTTTTGAGGATTTACAACAGCGACGTGAACCAAATTTACAAAAGTTGCAGAAACATTGTATACTAGTATGCAATAGCCCACCTTATTTGCTACCTGTTATGGAGACACCTGCATTTGCTGGCCACACAGTAAGTAATTTCATTTAATGCAACTCTTTGTTGATGGATGTGTAGTGAAAGGTTTTATCAGATAATTTTAAAAGCATTATAATCTCATTTGCATTGTGTATGAGTTGTAACAACTACATTTTATGCAGTTTTCTTATAGAAAAGTTAGTATGTTTATTGTTTGAGAAAAACTAGAGTATATTTATATTTTGGTGAAGCCATGTTGTAAGTTTCTTTTATAATTTGGTCTTTAAATCTGAGTCCTTCTGCCATAAACTTATTCATTGCTAATATCAATAATGAAAAGAAATAATTTGAAGATCTCGTCTTTTAGTTCTACCTCATTTGCCCTAGGTGGAGCAGTTAGCTTCCCTTCTTCAAGAGCGAGGAATTCATTTGTCTGTTCTCTCTCCACGAAAAATTCCAGCTTTATTTAAATTGTATGAGAAAGCAGGTGGAGACCTGCAAACTTCACAAACAAAAAATTATGCAAAGGATCCTCGTCATCTTGTATTACTTAATGGTTACAGGTATGCAGATTTTTATCTATTATTAATTATGACATTTTAAGGACATGTAGGTATAATGTATGTTACATGTAGGTACATGTAATATAGTTACCTTTTTTTCTTTCTTTCTTCATAGTGAGATTGAGTGAAGTATTCATAGCTGTGAACTATTGCTCATTGGGACATACAACATTTCTCAGTTTATCAGTCTTTGTGTTTGACAGATACTCCCCACAAGAGGCCACGTTATACATTACAACTTTACCAGTTATCTTTTGCTTTCTGCTGGTACACCCAAACTTAACAGAAAACATTTTGCACTGTCCCCTTACAGGGTGACAACTAGGGTAACCTATCATTAGCAAAGTTGCTGTAATAGCATTTTGCTATGAAACCACTGTTAGCAACATCACATGACTTGAACATTGAGCCCAAAGTGTGTAGTTACATTGTATATTGTAAATAGGAACCGTGCAACCCTTCCCATCGTGAAAAATTTTCAGTGGACCTCAGTATGAAATTGTGTACATTTTCAATTGAACATTGAAGTATTGCATTTTAAAAGAATGATTTGAAATGTACCAACAATGTCTCATCATAGACTATTATGAGATCGTTGATATCATTCACCTTAGGATGGTTATAATCGTGACCCGTTCCGAATTTATAGTAAAATTTTGGGCGCCAGGAACAGGTTACGTTAATTAAAACCAATGCTTCCACAGCTAATTTTAACAAATGGATAAATGTCTGGCTAGCTGGGTCAATGGGTCCCGTTATGGATAATCGCTATCGCCTAGATAGCCGATTACTTGATCTTCCAACTGTACAGTATGGCGAGGAATCTGAAAGTAAATAATTATATATCTCTAGCTACTTAACAATTGTGATTGACCAAATGAAAATCTTTTCATTTCCAAAAGAAAAATTCAACAATTTATTTAACAATTTTGACAATTGTTCTAGGTCATGACCTTTTAAATAAAACTTTTGTACTGCAGTACTTATTTAACGTCTTAATCGACGACGGTCCGCAGTATCTTCCCACTTGAATGCAGATTATCTCAAGTCCTGCTTCTTTCTTCTGATCTTGTGATTCTGTCGACGAATCCAGTCCTCACTGCCTAGAATATCTATTGGTTCTTACATGATATTTAGTGTTTCTAGTCCTCCCCAACTAGTGGTAAAACATTAAAGTCCAACACCGCAATATACAAGAAACTTTCCAAGTCCTACGCGAATTCACGTCTGCACATTAACTTTCAGAGTCCGAAAAACTATCGAGTCTCACTCAAAACTTACAAGTCCTACTCCCCTTATGTTAATCTCGTGAGCGATCTGTACTATTCGACGACCTCTATCAGAATGTCCTGTTCTCCACCGTTTTTCCGGCCTCAACGCTTCGGTATCCGTCCTTTGTTCCTCTTTTTTAAAACAAAACGACAAAATTAGACAGTCTATTCTCCCTTAGCCAATCCATTCATCTCTTATCAAACCAAGTAGCCACGCCCTCGATAGTCATTCCTTTTCAGACCAATCCCACATTATTTTATATGTCTTTCTAGCCAGCGCCCCCACCTATTCAAGGCCTGAATGCAGTTTATTGACCTTGCCAACCACTACGCCGGCGTTGCTAAGGCTGTATATCGCCATTTGCAGACCCTTTTATCCAACCCATTTACAGCCAATGTTATTGACAAAATATTATATATTTTGGTATATCACAGATTGTATTTTGGATAGATTTCCTCTGGCAAGGTTTTGAATTCTTTTTGCAATTTCTGTGAAGCTGCCTCGTGCCCATTTAAAAAAACTAATCTTTACGCAGTATTCTCAGTAAATTCCTTTTCGCAATGTAATAAATTATGTAGAATTAAAATATTTCCAAAATTTATCTTTTTCATTTTAGATACATTTAATTCAGGGGCTTTTTAAAATTACAATTACCATCTTCATGGTAGGTACTGTGGACATATTATTTGAACTCCACAATGTTCAATAATTATCAGCAAGTTTCTCTAACTCATTTTTCATCAAAAAAAGTTATATGTTATAAAATTCTTGACTATAGTCTGTGAGTTGTGTTAACACACATATTTTCAATTTATAGTCATTTGTTTTTTCTATGAAAAAAATATGTATTCTGAAAACTGAAAGTTCTTGATGTCATAAGTCATTATTTTTCATTCTTTCTCAACATTTGTTCTCGTTACATGCTTAATGTAATGAAAGAGGAAGAATGCAAGTATTCTAACTTTGGCAAAAAGATAATCTACCTTGGTGTATGTCATGTGTAAGTATGAGTTAATGGTAATTGCCCGTGTGCTTAAAGCCTGAAGGAGCGTCCTCTAAGCCCTGCAGCTGGCCTGCTGCCGCCTCTGCCCCAAATCGGGATCGGCTCCATGCCCAGCCCTGTGCAGCAGAGCATTGGCTCCCCTGGGCAGACCCCTGCGGGCGTGGGGGTGGGTGCCCCTGTGGGGGCCACTGCTGCAGCTCGTGCCCCTCAGCCCTTCCAGCAGGTGTGTTTGAGGTCCTTTTAAATGCAAGCCTTGAGGGAGAGAAAAAATTATTGTAGTATGTGATGAATAATAATGCAAAATCGTGAAATCTAGTTAAACAGTCGGTGAGAATCAACCATCATTTTTAATAAATATTTCAAGTTTGGTGTTTGATCTTTGGTTGATCCTGTTGGTTAATAAGTAAAGCCTTCAACTAATGTTCCCGTTTGTGGCAATTTGTAATATTTCAGTTTTTTAAGTGAATGCTCATTTGTTGTTTTAACATCAAATGCTGTGAGAAAAAAAAATTGATTATTCCGAAAATCAGGAAAACATTTTCAGTTAATGTGGTCAGCAAGTTATTTAGCTGAAATGATACTAAATTGTAATACATTAGTAATCATGTGATAGCCCATTCTAGTGAAAGATTTGTTCTAAAGCATTGTTTATGAAGAGTTGGCATGAGTTAAATTTATGTTTTCAAATATAATTTAAAAAGTTTCATGGAAAGACTGATCAAAATCAAAGTTGAAATAGTTTTTATGCAAAAATCTTTGTGATTTCTTAGTGTTTCCTACTGTATATCCTGCTGTATGTCTGTTAGCAGTAATTTTGTGTCTCTACATTGATAAGTGTCAGTGTAAGAGCTTATTAAATCATACGCAATGTCTAAGAAACTGATACCTTCTTGTTGCCTAAATCTGTGAGCATAAACTATTTATTCATTTTTCTATGATGTTTGTATTTCTGTTTTTGGGCTTCTGATTTCTGTTTTAATTTCTTATTTTCTGTTCTTGTGCTTAGGGTATGCTTCCACAAACTCAACCAGCAGCTCCGCAGCCTCCTCAGACGGTGCCTGGCCAACCCACAGGGCCACCGCAAGCCGGCATGCCTGGAGCCAACATTGTGCGTTATCTGCCTCCACAAGCAGCTGGCCAGCAGGCAGGAGCAGGGAGTTGTGCTCCTGGCTATCACCTGCCTCCCAATCGCACAGTACGCTTTTTAATTCTGTTAATTTATTACGTCTTTCACTTTAATAAATCTGGGATGTTTCGTCAAAATTTTTCAAATGTATTTAGTGTTGTGTGTACTGCTGAGGTAAAATAACTGAAATTTCGTATTAAATTAATTTTCATTTTTGATTTACAGAGAATGTTAATAATTTCAAGAACCTCAAATTTATTTTCTTATTCTTTTAACAACTTTTGTAATAACTGTGAAAAATTCTTTTATAATTTTGAGGTTTACTATTTAAAATAAAATGACCCAATCTGTTCTTATTTGACCCTGTACATTTGCTTTTGTAATCTTTCATTGAATGAAATAATTTGTTTGGTTTTCTTAACTTATAATCCTTAATGTAAATTGTTTTTAGAATTATAAATACTTCTTTATATTGATGTATCAAGTGAAGAGTCGATGTTGTGTTTTTCTCTAATTTTGTGATTTTAGCTTTGAAATAGTTACCGAAGTTTTTATGATTTTGGTTTTAGATTGGATCTAATTTGTTAATTGTTAATTGGATCTAACTTGTTAATAACTCTTAATGTTAATTTGTGTTGGTTACAAATATGAAGTAAGGCATTGAAACACAAGAAAGATTTTGAAATGATCGTGGATTCTTTTGAAAGTTTTCCATTAATCCTCTAAGCTATTTACAGTGTTTCTTTCTGTTCCTCTTGTATTAAAGTTTTGTTGAATTGTGGCGTGTTCTGTTTAGATGCGGTTTTCCTTAGCTTACTCATACAGAGATTATTAATGTTTAGGGGACTGAGTAACTTGGAAGGGGGAAGAAGTAATTGAACATTTATTATCACTGTGTTTTACTACAACCAGTGCTACAAAGAAAAAAACTAGAAGAGAAAGGGAAGAATGCTTTGGCTGCATATGTTGTTTTTAATTAACTGATCTGCTGGAGGTCATCGTTAATCATTGTGTTCCAATAAAACAACAAAAAAAAGTCTTTATTTGTCATGTTGTTCGCATGGCCTGCGTACATAAGGCTAAGTTTGTTGTTAAGAAAATTCCAGTAGGAAAATTTTTCACTGTCAAATTATTTTCAGTGTTACATTCAGGAAGTACACCATTGTGCACTACAGCTACTAGAAGTTTCTGAGGAATACTTCCACTATTTCTGAGAAATGTAAAATGCATACTGGTCATTTTCTTCCTAACCAGGGTTTGTTGACTTCCTCCTCCCCCGACACTCACTTTGTTTTTTAAGAAAAACAACAAACAAACAAACTTGAAAAATAAAATAATTTTTGATGAAATGTAAAATGTTATAATCTTTCTTTATAAAATAATATTACACAAGAATTAAAAATTGAATGAATATTTCAAACATAAATTGTAAACTTTTTGGTATAAAAGATCTCTAAATTAACATTACAAGAATCTAGAACTTAAGATTACAAATCTCTTGCATATCTGCTGAAATTGTTCTTAGGGTATTATAAACTTTAACCAAGTTCCCCCCACCCCCAGTTTTACACAGTTTTGACCCACCGAGGCCAATTGCTGTGGAATGTGCTGGACTGTTTGAAATGCTTATCATAAATGCATAAAACTCAGCAGGAATATTATCATATTTTGAGCTTTTTGATTGCATTGACAGTCAATATTTAGCTAGGGCAACCTGTTCTCTACAATCAGAAAATGTTGATGACTGGTAATACGCATTGTCTTCAATTCTAAATGTCATTACAAGGGAAGACAATCTGCATTTATCTCCATCAGCTAGGTCTTACTGTTCTTATGCCACTTGTTTCCTCTGGGATTACAGATCCATTAAATTTGCCTACAAATGGCAAGGTTGTCCAACCCCATTTCTAGAACTTCTAAATTAGTTGAGTTCACTTGCATCTTGTTGAATATATGTCCAATTTCAGATGAATGTCTACAAAGGTTTGTAGCTTCTCTGTAAACGGATACATTTTGTAAATTTTATTATCTATTTATGGGAACTTCATTCTCATTTTCAATACATATTTCCACATATTTACTGTAATTCTCAGTAAATATTCTTAAACATTCTTTGTAAAAATTCCATCTTGTATCATTTGGAATTTGAGCCATACAACTTTCCTTTTCTTGTAATCACTCTTGTGATTGGTGCTGATTTTGGATGTACTTTTGAACTTTCACAATGTGTTTTGAAATTATAGTTGGTATGTCTTCCTTCAGTAGTAAATTGATATTATATGTTAGCTCATCTAATAAACTAATGTTTTGTTACTTATTAAATAATGTAAAGGTGTGTTACATGTATATTTTTATACAAAGTAATGCAATTACATTAGTGTAGGTAAGTCTTGAAAGTAACAATAATTTGAATGTTATTTCAGGTAAACTCGGTTAAACCCAAATAAATCCATTGGGTTGGATTATTTTAAAAATTCCAGATTTTTGCCAACTCTGTTGCAAACTAGTGCAAAACTAATACAAAATCTAAAATTACTTACCTGTGTCCATTGACTTGAAAAGCATTGTATTCTGAGTTATGTGCCAATTTTGTGCTGTAGGTTCCTGCCGGTCGCTGGCCTCCTGCCTCCATGCCGCCCCCTCAGCAGGTGCGCCCCCCGTACATGCCTGCCCAGCCGCAGCAACCTGCTCCTCCCCAGCAACAGCAGCAGCAGCCCCCACAGCCCCAGCAGGCTCCTCAGGCCACGGGCGCGGCCGGAACGTCTGCGCTCATCGCCCAGCTGACTCAGCCGCCACCAAACCTTGGACCTGCTGGCCAGACTCCACTTGGTGCTCCCTTTGGTGAGTTCTTTTGACTAGCATACAAGAACGAAATTGGGAAGAGTTCCTTGTTTTGCCTGGTGAAGAGTTTTTTCATTCAAGGGGGGGGGGGTCATACGGTAAAGGAGATCAATCTATTGCCTTACCTTGTGGATGGGAGTGAGACAAGATAGAGGGAAGGATCATATGGTATTTGTTTGTTGTTTAACCTAGAAATGCTGACATTAGAAGAATTGTATGCACATGTTTACTATTCTGGATGGCGCAGGGGAATTTGTTTTGCATTTTCGTCATTCAAAATTGTCCATTGGGAGTATTGGGAAAAGAGAGAACCTCACAACTGCTTGTTATATTGATACCTGTGAATTTTGTCATAAATTTAGAGAATTTTCCAGACAATGTGTCCACCCACTATTCTGCCAAACCAACTTGTTCATAGCACTTTGCTCTGCCAAAATTGTTGTGACTCATTTGACTATGTTAAAATATTTGATTCTAGTATGTTTATGCTCTGAGGGAATGAATTTCAACTTCATTGAAAGTCTGAGAATTTTCAATCATCATAAATCTATGATTTGAATAAGTTAATCAACATTATCAGTACTTGTCAAGCAATTAATGATTGATGAGGAAATTATTTTTCTAAAATCATTATCATCAACCTGGAATGATAAAAACATGTGAATTGTCAACAGTATTTCTACATTATCTGCAAGTGCTCTTATCAATGTTAAAAAAATATTTTTAAGTTAATCATCAAGAGACTTAACAGTGTAATCTTTATTTTGCAATCCAAAGTGTCTCTTAAGTTATAAATATTATGAAAATATTTCAGTACTGTAATGTACTCGTGTAAATCTTAAAAAATCTTTCTTCATGTTCTACGAACTTGACAAAATTCTGAAGCTCTACAACAAAAATTAGTTTGGCCACATGGATCATGAAACTTTTCTTATGAAAAAAAACTTCCATTTAATAAGAATGTTGTCATAGTTGTAGAAATGATCACTGTAAGACATATCAATAAAATAATGCATCATAGATTAGGAATTGGAATAAATGAAGGGAATGTCTGTTAACATCTCTCTGTGATGATTTGATTTCTCTGAATTATTCTAAGAATTGTCAAAATTCCAAGATTAGTGTGGAAGTGTATCTGCATTTGTTATTTTTTTCCAAATTAGTAGTCAGTTCTTTGTTAATAAGAGAGACAGAATTTTCTATGCATTACAGATTATTAAAGATAGAAATCTTTAAGTATATGTACTGAAAGGTTAAAGAGGATTAATAAATAAAAATTGTCTCAGAATTTAGTATGATGCCCTCAAGATATTTCATCACAATTGAAGATAATTTTGGTTTATGTTAATATTAAAATTTTTTAAAGAAGTCTTTGAGAGATTTAGTTGGATTTTATGTTTTATTTGTTAATTGTTCTTTACCCCTTTTCTATAATATGTACAAGATGGTGAGGATCTTTTGTGTTGCAGGCAATGTGGGCATGATGACTCAGCAGCAACAACAGCAGCAGCAGCAAGTCATGAACCAGCAACAAGCCATGAACCAGCCACAGCGTCTGATTCCTGGGCTGATGGCACAGGGCCAAGCAGGCGGGGCCATGGGCATGGCAGCTCCGAATGTGATGGTTGGCCCAGCCCCTGGGCAAACGCCTGTCAGTTCTGGAGGCCCTGTTCAACAAAATGCCGGTGGTGTGGTCACTTCAGGTGCTCAACCTGGGCAGCAGGGGCCTGGTGTTCCACAACCACAAGCTCAGAACGCCCAGAACCAGCAAAATCAACAGCAGCAGCAGCAACAACAGCAACAGCAGCAGCAAACTCCACAACAGCAACAGCAGCAGCAGTCTCAACAGAATCAACCTCCTGGACAAAGTGGGCCTGCAGCTGCTAACCAACAGGTGAGATTTTTTTCAGCAAGGATATTTTTGGTGAATGGTTTGTGAATTTGGTTTATGTAGATTACATTCGTTATCTCTAGCCACAAATCATGATTTCGATAGAGTAATTAATTTACATTAAATTTATCAATTGTAAATGTTTTATGTATGTGATAGTTGAAAGGGATTTAAAATTGAATTTCTGAGTTGTGACAGATATTTTATTATTTACAAAAAGTGCAATGAAACGTATTCCTGTGTTTTGGAACACAGGCGGGAGCTGCCAACCAGCAACAGCAGCCTGCAGTACGAGAGCGACACACCATTTGGCAAGGTGTATTGGAATGGATTGAGAAGGCAAAGAATCCAAATGATCCTCAGAAGTTGACTCGACATGTACCTTGTCATGTATCTGCAAATTCCAAAGATGGAGAGCCAGATTTGTAAGTTTTGAACTTAAAAAAGATGAATGTAATTGTTGAATTATAGTATATCATTGCATGTATTTTAAAATATCTGTCAACTGTATTACAGGAAAGCAGATTCCTGGCCCCAGAAGTTAATCATGCAATTAATGCCAAAGCAACTAATTGGTAACATCGGAGGTGCCTACTTGAAGAATTCAAAATCTGTTCTCTTTCACCCTCAAAACTGTGAAGCTCTTGACTCCCTCACAAAAGTGATGAGCTCTGGATTTGTAAGTTTTGTTAATATTTTACCCTGCTTTGTGTGGTATCTTTTTACCCATTAGCAATTTCTATTAACAATTTCAATATAACAGATGTGGGAGATGTTATTTGTGTCTGGTTCATTAACAATTTTGTTATTAAATATATGTGAACATTTAGCTAACTTTTAGAGTTTTGAATTCTTTTTTCTTCTGAATATAGTGAATATATTCATTTTATTTTTTTTCAATCCTTCATTTCAAGCTTTCTTTCTTCTTCATTCAATTTTGGTTTCCCAAAGAAATGAGAGATGTTTGTCTGTCCTGATGATGCTATGTCCTTGAACTGAAATGCTATTGCCCTAAGGAAGGCATCAGTGTGGCAGCCAAAATGTTGCCAACTCTACCAAGGGTATGGCGTCTCCTGGATAGCCAAGAATCTATTGACTCGGGTTGTGGAAGCCTATGTTAATTTTGAAAGTTCAATATAAAATTTTTCTGTCTAAACTCAAATCTTCATCTAATCCATTTTTCTTCAGTTACATGCTTTTGTTGTTCATTGTATTGGTACATTTTTTTTTGTAAACTTTATTTTGTGATTTATGCTTTCTGTACTTAATAATTCTGTGTTGTTGTTTGTTCTGAAGGTGAATGTATTTTGTGGTTTGTGTCATGAAATGTAAGCGTCACGGCTTAGGCTCCCTGCTCCCCACACGACCTTTCACTCTCCCGCCATATGGCATTGCCATGGGAGAAGTTTGCAAGAAAGTGGTTGCTCCTAGTGGGAGATGAGTGTCACGTGTTGGCACTATCATCCTTCACTGGTGAAGTTGGGAGTGGTGGCACAGAAGGGTACGAGCAGATGAACTTTACATTTTCTCCTGAATCAGCTGAGCATCTAGTAGTTTGCTTTGAGATCAAATGGACTGAAATGCGATGTTGTTAAAAAAAAAAGAAAAAAGTAATAGCTAGCAATAGTGCACTTGCTTGGTGTGCATCCTTGAGGCTTACAACATAATGACTCAAACTATAATAACAATAGTTCTTTTATGGCTTGCCCCTCTGTGTTATAAATAATTACAAATATTGTTAACAGTAATAGCATAATGAAAAACCTTTGTTTGAATTAATTTCAGGCTGGTTGTGTCCACTTTACCAGTGTACCATCTCCTTCATCCTGTAATATTAAAGTATTGATACTGTTGTATACAATTGAGAAGCGTGCATATCTTGGTTTCATTCCCAATGATCAGACTGCATTTGTGGATCGCTTACGCAAAGTCATTCAACATCAAAAGAATGCTCAGGAAATGATTCGACAACAGGGTCAGGTATGTTCAAATAAACTTTCTAAAATCTTGAGACCTCGTGTCCAAAATCTGTAATTTTTGGAACTGATTTAATTGAAAGGGTAGTAGATTAAGATTGATAAAACTACCCCAGGGATTAAATATTTTTATGTAGAAAATCTTAATTGAAGAAGAAGAAAAAACTAGTTTTTTGCCAGATTTAAATCAATTTACCCAGAGTACTTTATACAAATAAAAAAAAAACAATGTAGTGACTACTTATTGTATCTTTTAACGTCACAAATAATATTTAACATTATTTGTAACATTGTTCTCTTTTGTTGATAATCTTGTATTATTGAAATTTAAAATCTTAATTCATTCATTATTCAATTTACAACAAATTATAATATAATTCTTTCAGTTTTGCTTTTCATTATTTATCTTTTCTAATAAAGCTAAAACAGAAAAGCTAAGAAAGTTGATAAAACAAAACCTAATTTTAAGAAAATAAATAAGAAACTATTAAATTACTGTTTTATTTATATTGAGCTGTCGGGTGCAAAACATAAGATAGAAAGTTGAAATTTTGAGAAGTTGTGGAGAATTTACCGGGTTAAAATTTGTATTCAGCTCTTTTTATTATCTCTGTCAGAACATGAGATATTCTTCAAAAAACAAAGGAAAAAAAGATTTTTTAAATTATTTTTCCTTTTTTGTTGACTGTAAGAGTCAAAATCTGACATAAACACCTGAAAAATTTCTCGAAACATCTTTATCATCTATTGAAAATTGCAAGAATAATTAAAAGTCAATATTCATGGGCATAATGTGGTGAATAGCATTAACACTTATTCAAGAAGTTAAAAAACACATTTTTTTTCATTTGTACAAAGAAGTACCCCAGGTAAATTGATTTATATTCTGGGGGAAAAAAAAAAAAAAATTCAATTACAGTTTTCAACACAAACACTTTTTATCCCCTGGGGCATTTTTGCCTATCTTATTCCACTAGCCCTTTTACTGTTTACAATTTTTTAACTTAAGTCACTAAAAACGAACTTGCTTATCTGAAAAGACTCTCACTCTGCTCTTCTCACAATACAGGTCTGTAAGTAGTTGGCAGAGTTTTGAAAAACCTTAAAGATTTATTGTGATATCTAAAATCTGTTTCCGTTACAGAACAAACTGCTCTAAGATTGTTATTGTAGGTCAAGAAAAGTGGTGGAGTTGCGAGTATATGATCTTTGCGCAGGCTGGAGTGGGGCCTCAGCAAGGCCAGTTGGGAGCTCCGGGAGGAGGCCAGGGCGGAGGCCAGGGCGGGAACCAGGGCCCTCCTCCAGGGGGCATCCTCCTGTCACAGACCAACCAGTTGGCCCTGGGCGGCGGCCAGCTCACTCAGAACAACCCCCAGGGCCTGGGTGGGGCTGGTGTGGGGGGCTTGGGCCCGGGGCCTGTCACCAGCCAGGCCTCACCGGTTCCTATGCAAGGGCTACAGGTAAGAGTACTTTAAAGCTAGTAGTATTAATATAAAATAATTAATCAAACACAACAACAGTTCAATAATGTTTTCAGTAACTCGGTTTGACCCTATTCTTGCATGGGGAGGGAAAAAAAACAAACAAAAAACACACACACACCCAAAAACAAACCTGTATAGAAGAATTTGTAATGGAGTTTTATAAATTTTACAATTGAGTGAGAAGCATATTGGTGCTAGGGGCACATCCTGTCAGTCATTTGAGAGGGGGGGGGTCATCATAGAATTTTGTTAAATAATAAACATATTTGTTATGTTGTATTTATTACTTAATTACATTGTATTATATTGTATTTATTACTTTGTTATATTGTATTACTACATTTTATTTATTATTTTTGTAGTGTACATATGATACTATATAATATTATTTTTTAAATAATTATGTATTTCTAACATAAATAATTATTTAAATCGAATTTGCCAAATAAAACAAGGTAACAAACAAAAACTCTATGCCTTACGTGCTATTTGCTTTGTTGAGGTTAAATTTGGATTAGTTTTGAAATATCACTTCTATAAATTCCATTGCACTACTACAGCTGGATAAACATAATTGGAAAGACATGTTAGTTGTAGACCATTACTGACTTCTAGAAGGAGTTTGAGTTCTTATATTGTTACTCTACATGTTTAGGATAGTGCACTTCCTTCTAAACAGGTTTCCTATTTGTAGCTTTTATCCACTAGACCTGATTTCCAGTTTTCATTTTATATTTTATTTGAAGCCTTCCTAGTTTCTCTTTCTCTATAATTCTAAAATGGGAATGATGAATTGATGTAATTACAGCAGTATTATGTTAGGTATTAGTTACTAAGGTCCGTTCACTCTAACTTTACTCAGCACGTAAACAAACGCACGTGGTCGTCGCTTGTTCTAATTGGCTGACGGACACTGCACTCCCCTTCAGGGCATTGTGCTCTATAGGAGTTAGATCCCTTTCAAAATTGATTTATTTCCAGAATTTTTACACAAACAGTGGAAATAATTTTCTCCTTTGCCTTGAAGTAAAATCACACACCGAGCGTGACGTTAACTGCCAACCTTCAGCTGCCAACGGACCTCATTGAGATAACGTTCGTTCGCCAGGCCGTCGGCGCTGCTCCTGCCAAATTTTATCAGTAGCAGTTTCATTCCCGAATGAGAAAGATCTAAAAGAATGCTGGATTTCTGTTTGGTTAGTGAAAGGTGTGTGTGCTCATTGCGTTGATTTTTGTTTCCTCATCGAACACAATAAGAGAAGCAGTTCCTGGGATAATCTGGTTTGAAACTTTCGCAGGAAAAATCCCTCAGAAGTGGTGAAAAGAAGGTTGTATTGATGTGTTTGAATAATTAGCGCCTAAAAATCCGTCAATGACTTTGTGGCAGGTGGAAGAAATGACTGCCGAATTGCAGGTGTCGGTGTCAGAAGTGTTCGAAAAATGTGTAATGAATTAAGTCATCGGAAAGGTAACTTCTCCTCGTAAGAAGAGATGTAGAGCAAAAGAGGTGGGGCGAGTGTGATGAATTTGTTAATCTGCCAATTCGTATTGATGTGCATATTTTTTCGTAGAAAAGAATTTCCAACATAAAGTAAAATTCTTGATGTGGTTAATGAAGATTTGGGACTGACAAATTTTAAAAGAATGCCATTGTATGTTCTATTGAAATTCGTGCTTCGGGCGAAAGTTCACTGCTACCTTGCAAGAACACACGTAAATATAAGTTCTGTGATATTTAAGAAAAATATCTGCATAGTTTGGATGGTATTTTGGGCATGTTAAAGAAATACTTGTGAAAATAATGTGCTATGACAGTTCTGGCTGTGACACATGCAGGCATTTGAGTATGGTCGTGGCGTGAATGGCGTAGCCAATCACGAACTACAGAGCGGAGGGATACACTCAAAGTTTGTTTACATGCGGAGTGAAGTTACAGCGAACGGACCTTAGTTGAAATTTGAATTAAAATTGACAAGAGTCTACCACAAAAATAAGAGACCTGTTCAGAGGCTGGAATGCATCTCTATTGCAAACATTTTTGGTAGAAATATTGCTCTGCTTTCTGAAGAGAGTTGGAAATTATCTATCCCATCCCTCTTTAAGTGTTCAGGGAGTCCTGGCATGCTGGACAAGGTAGAGGGGGTGAGGGGCTTCAGGAGGCCATGTTTCTAAAAATCTGTAAGTTTTGCAAATGGATGTGCATAAATTGTATTAGAAGGTCATATCAGTCTGAATTGTTGGCTGTCCAGGTGACGCCGTGTTGTTGGCTGAGAGGCTAACATTTCGCTGATGCAGGCTTCCTCAAGGCAGTGACCAAATGTCGCTGCCCTGAGGAAACCTGCGACATGTCAGGTGAAATGTCGGCCTCTCAACCAATGACACTGCAACACCCGGACAGCCATGAAGTCATGGACTCGAGCTGTAGAAGCTTACACCTATATCATGTCAGTCTATTGTTGTCACTTTTTTATTAACCATTTCTTTTGAGCTTGTATCTATTTTTTGTGTTGTTGCATTCATTCAATTTGCAGTTCTAACGTCTATTACAATTTCATATCCGTTTCCATCTGAAGCTCTTATTTGTGATTGCTAAATACATTGTATTCACAAATTATTAATATGGAATTGCAAAACCTTAATAGAACTATTTTTTAAAAAAAACAAAATTTTCCACGAGTTATTTCACTCGTGAACTCTCTACAAATGGGATTCAAGAATTCGATACTTCTCAGCTAATTGGAAACATTTTACACATGCTAATTTATTACATTCCTTTTATTGACATAATATGCTCTTGTTTTTAGCAAAATGGGCTAAATTTGATATGGTTTGAAAATTAATTATTAAAATGTTGATATCTAATTTGTTGCTAACTATACTTTTATATGCAATGGTGAAATAATCCTGTCAAATACCAGTTGGCTTTGTAAATCACTGATAAATTCCAAAGCACATGATATTAACTTTGATAATATCGGTTTGTGTTGACCACACTTTATTAATTTATTTTTCTTTCCAATTATTAATTTTCATTTCTTTCTGATCTATACTTGCTTTGTGGTTCAAATAATAAAGCAAATCTTTAGTATGTAAAAACAACAAAAAATATTTAATTCTTGCGTATCACCAAATGTATGACTTTTGAGAATTAAATGCTTTTGTGTAGGGTTCACATGGTCCAGGAGGGCAACAGCAACAACAGCAACAGCAGCAGCAACAACAGCAACAGCAACAACAACAGCAGCAGCAGCAACAGCAGGCTCAGGGGCAAGCGCCGGGGCTCCGGGGTCTGCAGGGTCTGCAACCCGGGCCCCAAGGCCCTGCTCAGCCTGGGCAGCGCCCTCCGTACGATCATCTGGAGGCAGCGCGCCAGCAGAACCTTGCTAAAATCCAGCAGCTGCGACAGACTCTGGAGGCTGCTCAACAGCAGGAACTGCAGTACAAGTCTCAGTTGGAGGTATGGAAATGCTTGTGTGTCAATCTCCGGACCGGCCATGTAATGTGAATGGAGCTGAGCAAATTTTCATTGGATGCTCTCATTTCTCTTGCCTCTTGTTCTGTCATCTTGCTTCCTGTTCATGCTAATCATTTGTAATTGTTTCTTTAATCACATATCCTGTCTGTTAAAGCACATTTAATTCATTTGAGTATCCCAAAGATTTAAAGGTTTACTCTGAACTTTCTGATTCTATTTGTTCAGACTATATTTCCATCCTCCTCCTTGCCAAATTTTTTAAGGAAAAAAAGAAAAGAACTTTTTGGGTTCCAAGGGTGTGGTCTAAATAGGGGTCAAAAATATCTGCACAAAATATTAACAAAATGTAAATATGTACAACAAAGCTTTGATTGGGTTGTTAAGGCTGCCTATAAATCATTTGCATTATTGCAGCACCTTTTTTTACTTAATTGCTACTGCTTACACACTACAGAAAGTTATGTAATGCTGCCTGAAGAAACGACAAATTTTTGACAGAAAACTTATTACAGGGCCATGGTAATGAAAAAGTGGATAAATCTAGTTGCTAAATTTAGACAAAAAAAATCCTTTAACGTGGAGTGTAGCCAGAATCCATGTTTTGTGCGCCCTTGATACTGGAAAATCAAAGGACAGCACATCTGTTTGTCCGTCTGTGAACTGTGTCTAGCAGCTAAACTGTTCAACCGATTTTCTCCAAAATTGATATTCCCCTATTGACCTAGCTGGTGTTGCTGCTCCTTGAATTTGAAACAGGCTTTTTAATTTTCGGGGGTCAGGAAGCTCATGGGACGTCTTTCAAATAAAAAAGAAAAGGCTCCATTGTTTTTGTTTAAATTTTGTTGTTGGATAGTGTGAAGGACTTTTAAGAGAATGGTGCAGGTCTCATGTTTGTTGAAAACTAGTTTTTCAAATAAATATTATGATTATAGAGATTTTTTCCTTTAATGAAATCTGCTCTGTGAAGATATTTTTTGAAATAAGGTCATGTACAATGTTTTGAAAATTTGAGTACTTTTCACCTCATTTTGTGAGAAAGTACTTGCTCTTTTAGCACCACTAGTTTGATTTTAAAGTAAGTATATTTGTTTCAGATGTGCATATAAAATGCATTGGGTGTAAAGGGAGGAATTTTCAATATGTCGTACTGAAGGTTTTTACAAATAATAATGCTTTTAGTATTGTTAGCTAAAATATTTTTTTAAATATTCATAAGTGTCTGGCTATAATGATGAGCCCTTGTGATCTGAATTTAGTGAATATTTCATCTCAATATCTTCAACCATTTGGATTAGAAAATATTTGAGGTGCAGTTTTTATTGAATAACTCGGAAAATTTATAATTAATTGAAGCATAAACCTGTCACAATATTGGAGTCATTGATATGCAAATAATTTGTGACTTACACAGTTTTTGTAATAGAAACAATATTTATGCACTTTTATGATAGTTAAACATTCATGAACTAAATAGTAACACAAATCAAAAACGTGAGAGTTGAATTTATAACACAAACAAATGCATGGAATGATGTTCCGCATTGCTAAATATTCCACTTTGAGCAACATCTGCAATGATTGAGAAAGGTTTTTTTGACACCTTTCGATGAGTCACCTCGGCTCAGGAAGATACAGGAAGCTGCAACTCAATACCTCATGATAACTCACAGTGAGAGGCAAAAATAGATGAGTGCAAACTCTGTCTGCATGCGTGTAACAAGGGTTAAATATCTAGTGCAAGCAATATTATTATAAGATATAATTGATTCATAATTTCCATTTATTTATTATTAATATTCCAGTAATCTAATAACTTTTTTTTTTTCTAGAGCCTGGAAGTTCAGCATTTATTTGACCAAAAATAGGCATGCTTTTTTCATTAAGAAAAATATCTATTTTCGATTTTATTTATCAGAAACTATTGTAGTTGCAGGAAGACACCAAAAAATTTTGAACATTTGCAATTTTCAAAAAATCAGAAACTTTAATGAAAAGAGAACTGTGCCATTTTTTATCAGCATATTTTGCTCTATCCAAGGGAAAATAAATAAAACAAAAAATTGGAACCATTTTTTATTTTCAAAATCTTGAGACATTATGTAAAGTATCCCCCAAAGGGAAAGTATGTGTTTCAAATTCAAGAGGCCATGGCCTCAGCCAGATCGATCAGGAATTGTCAGTTATGATGAAAATCCTATCTATGGTCTAGCTGCTAGCATTGTTCGCAGACAGGCAGGCAGATATACCCTCACTTGTTTTGCTGTAAACCAATATTTCAGTATGAAGATCTCAGAAAACATGGCTTCTGACTAGGCAACATGTTAGAGGAAGTTGTTTACAATCAACAAAAACAACAATTATCGAAGTTTTATTAGAAATAGAGTTATTTAAGAATAATTACATTATTTTTTTTAACAATTCACTTCACACCTATAAATGTTTAGGAATTTTATTTTTGTTTGTTTCACACTTCATATTAATCAATTTGGAAAGATATGAATGAGGGAAAATTCATGAATGACCATTCTTTCATCACCCTTGTCATCTGTATATGGCACTTTAATCTTCTTCTGTAATAAACCTTGTTTAAAGGATATTAAGTAGGCATTAATTATTTTTCCATTAGTGTAATATTTGCTTCAAAATGCAGTAATTGTTTTATCATTAGTTAATTTTTCATGCAAATCTTCAGTTTTCAGGCATGCTGCGATAAAGTTTCACTAATCAACCTTTCACCAGAATTTTTTTTCCTGAAACATCTTTCTGCAGACCAATTTAGATTTTTTGTTTAATTTTCTAACGATATGTTTTTTAATAAATTTCTATTTAACAGTGAAATTACGATAATATTAAGTAATTAATATCTGTTTGTATTGATCTATTTGCAAGATCATGAATGAGTTTCTTGAATGTTGAAAGATCGCTCATCAATGCAGGAATGAAATATTACATGAATTATTTTGTTATTTATTGTAATTTGTCATTAAAAAAAAGTAGTGAGAAATATTATGTGGTTGGGAGGCTGACATGACCAGATTGAAATTAAATGAAGTAGATTGATGAGAATATCCAGTGTTGTTTCTTTAGATCTTAATACTAATGCAAAAGTAAATTAAGTTTCTTTCTTCAAATTGTTGTTACAATCTCAAAGAGCTCTTTTCCAATACTTCTTCAGCTGTTACTTGTCTTCTCTACTTCATAAAAATAAGTGCATGATGTAAGTTAACTATGTGTGAAGTTTTTCCACTACATTTCTGGCCTTATTTATCATATGGAAAACTGTGTGGTGTGTGAAAGCAACCCTGATTTCACTGATTTGAGGATGTCCTGGTAGTAAATACATGCATGCTAATTTTGTGCATGGTAGTAGTAGGTGACCCCTGTGAATAAGCTGATAACACTTGAAGCCTTCCAAAGATTATTTGTGCTGACTTTGTAGAGAGAATAAATGGGTAACTCAACTTATTTGATGATAACCAATGATCTCAAATCATTGTTAAAGTGTGAATAATTAGACATCTTGACTTATCTGTGTTAAAGTTTATGATTTTATGAAATTTACTTGTGCATTTCTTACTCAGCTTTAAGAAAAAAAATAACTTATCAGATTATACCAAATGAAGAGAATGTTTGCAGAATCCGGCAGTATGTGGAGGTATTTCATTTTCACCAAAAAGCTTACTTTCCAGCTTATTTACAAGAGTCAAAGATCTGTAACCCAGAGGTAGTGTTTCCTTTCTATTCTGTATTATCTTCTTCTGTTGATTCTTTCATTCACTTTTCTCAAAGGAATGAACAAGAACTGTGCGCAATGTAGGCCTTTAGTTTTCTCTGTGTAACCAGTCATGCTTTGGTGTGTAGAAGAAACGTTTGCCTGTTACAGATTATTAGTCACATGAAAATCCAGCAGCTTCAAGCCAATTTGGAAGTGGCCCAACAACAAGAGATGCAGTACAAGGCCCAAATGGAGGTACATGCCTTGCCTCTTGTTGAGTGCTGTAGCACTTTCATTACAACTGCATTGCTCCACATTTTATGAAAAAATTGTTTTAGCAAATGGGCTTTAGGATGGGCTTCACATCATGGCTTTGGAGGAGAAGTAAGAGAGAATAGTTGTATAAAAATCAGGGAAGATTTATTTTCTCAATATATATCTTATTTTATTGAATTATAAAACAGGTGCAGTTGTCACTAAAATTCCACAAAGGAGGTAATACAGGAAATGTGCTTCTCCGTCAGTGTTTTTATTTATATTTGTGTTGCATGGAAAGGCCTCTGTTACTTCTGCTCCAAACAACTCATACCATTTGCATTTCACTTTGTGTTTTCTGTAAATAGCAAGTTTTGTTTGTTGTACAATATGACTGATGGTGTTAGTTGATTCTATTAACTTGAAGTTTCACACTTTTGTTCACTTATTTGTTTCCTTTTTGTCCCTCCATTTTTTTATGTGTTGCTGTGATAATTTGTGTAAAACACTGCATGAAAAACTTGTTTTTACTTGCTTTTCTTTTAATAACACGAGAAACTTAAACATGAGAAAAAAGAAACAATTCAACTTACGATAAATATCATTCACAAGTAGTTCTCAGTGAGCTTCATTTGTAGACCAAAGATAATGGATTTAATCCCAAGATCCCATTACTTTAAAATAATAAATAAATGATAAAAATCCTGATATGAAATCCTATGATGAATGATACTTATAAATTGGATTTTCAATTACATATATTATATTCTAATATAGTGTGTTGTATCAAGCAGTTCAATGAAGAGATTGATACATGATAATGGAAATATTAGAATACAGTATTTGCAATATATTTATTTTCATTTTACATATCTTTTATACATACTTCAAAAAAATGAGGGGCATGTTGTAGCAACACTAGTTTCTTCTTCAGATATTGTAGAAAGGAGGTCGTGTTTATGTGAAAATCGTTCTCTGTAAGAAAGAGATGATGTTCAAAACAAAAGAAAAACTTGCTTATTTTAAATTTTTTCTTAAAACTCAGTCATTCATTAGTACTTACTATTACTGCAGCGATTCATGAATGCACGTAGTCGATCAATTTATCCACTCATCTATCAATGTGTCAAAACTTGACTGTTTAATTATAATAGTAGTGATAGGTCTGATTGATCTTCGAAATGTATGGATGTGTGTGTTGTGGAGATTTTCATGATATGTTATCAGTACATTTTTGCCCTCTTAACATACCTAGATTATTTACCTTCTTGCAATTTAATATAGTTACTCTTTCATACAAGTGAGGAGTTATTTGGAAGAGTATATCATTTACTGATCACGATAGCTCCAGGGTACTTATCAGAAATATTTATTTTCAGCAAGAACAGCAGAAGCAGCTGCGTCACTTGCAGCAGCAACTGACTCAACGACCGCAGCAACAGCTGGGCCCGCAACCTGGGCAAGGTGGGGGCCAGCAGCCGCCGCAGGCAGGAGCACCCTCCCAGCAACAGCAACAGCAGCAGCAGCAACAGCAGCAGCAACAGCAGCGAATGATGCGGCCCAGCCTGCCCAACAACAACCCTGGCTTGAGACATCTGCTCCAGCAGGTAGGTGTCGTTGTGCTCCCCAACACCATCACTGTCCTTAATCTCTCTGACGGCACATGTCGCATGATCAAAAAGAAAAAAAAGGAATAGCTGAACTGCAGCTTTTATTTCTGGATCTGCTATTGCTGACTCTTGTGTTTGTTTTGGCTTCTCTAACCGCTATTGCTTTTGTTTTGGGTCCTTAAAGTTGCCGATATGCTTACAATATGGTTGCCATAGCATTTAAGGAGATGTTTTGAATAGATTGTGCATGTTGCTTTCTTATAGATAAAATCATAATATTTAATTTGTGTTGAAACTTTTGTTAATTTTATGCTTTGATAGAAGATAAAAGAATTTGTTTGTAAAAATTGTGATTAATCTCCAATCTCTGATAACATTTATGAACAAAGCATGTTAATAGTATACAAAAATTTGATAATTATTATGTGTGTATGTATAATTCATTAAATGAATGTTTTTCTTATACAAATCCTACATTCACCAATTATTTGTCAAAATTGTATGCTACAACATTATTGAAATTAGTGTAGCTCTAAAATTGAATTTCCAAGGGAACTGTTTAAAGAATTTTCCTTCTTTGATATTTGCATGGCTATTGTTTGACTTGTCTCATCGGTTTTGTGCATGCCCCAAAAAATTGGTTTGCATAATTTTGTCAATGTTTGATCAGTGGTGTTTAAACTTTACACTTGTGATCTTACTGCTACTTATGGTTGTGTTAACGATTTAAATAGTTTTTTTTATTAAAAAATTCTGAAAAGTCTAAAAATTCTCATTTACATTACTAATTGCTGTACTGTTTTGATAAATAAAAGGTACTAGTGGATTTTTTTTTCTTTTTCATGTGCATGTTGCTTTTTGCTTGTTCCATGTAACCTGTCTCTCTTCCTTCAAGTTTTCCACTTTTTGAAAATTATTTTCCATTTTTCTACTTTTTTTTTGGCTTGTGACTTGTGCTTTTGTGTATGCTGTAATTCATAGAACATTGATTATGCAATAAAAGCATCTCTTGAAATTTTTTCTAAAAATTCCCTCAAAAGTACAGTAGACAAAAGTTCCAAAAGGATTCATGAACTGAAAAGTCAAACCTGATATTTGAGTTTTTTTCCCTAATTTTATTTCATAAGCATTTTTGCTCACTTTTGGCTTGGCACTTAAATTCTGCTTATGGTTCTCAGAGTTCCTTTTCATCTGCTTGGTGTTTTTATTAAAAATGTCGATTATTAGCAAATTTTTCTTAAACAAGATGCAAAGAACAAGATGGTGGTATACTGTTAAAAATAGATTATCAAATCAAAATTTAATCAATAACCTTATTAAATTAAAAACATAATTCCATCCAGTGTATTCTACTTGTGTTCTATACTTTCCAAATCTTTATTTCAAAAACATTAAATTTAGGGCACAATTTAAATTCACAATTTTAATAATGTTAATCAGGAAGAATATAGAGCTTCTCAATAATTCATTCATGTGAAAACATCTGAAATGAATAATTTTGTCAGCAATTGTTCTCATGAGGGTTTGTTATAAACAGTTGCAAACCAACATGTATATAATGAATGTTCTTGAGAAAAGAAGTTGGTTATCTGTGTGCCCACAAAAAGGACTACATATATGGAAAATGATCAACATATATTGTAAAATTATTTCTTAAATATTTAAAATTTTCTTTTAATAATACTGCATTTTATTCTGGGATGGCCGTTGACCCTGAGGGGGGACCCTCTTTCCATTGGTGTTCTCCAGATTCTGGAATGGCTTTTGCATGGGACTGTTAAGACATTTGTGTAATTTTTTTATATTACGTGAAATGTATACAAGAATGAACTCTTTGTCTCTTTCTACGTATTCTGAGAACATTCAAGATGCAGGAAGGTACCCAATTTTTTACTTTCTCACCCCACAAAGTTCTTTGTAAGAAGAGAAAGTTATGTAGTTGTGTGCCAGAAAACAGCAATTTTGTTCACTTATCTTAATATAATTCAATTTAATCATAATATTTAATTGAAAAATAACTTTGTAATTATTTTTTAATATTAGCTTCAAAACTTAACAAAATGAATAATTTTGAAAAAAATGTTTAAATATCTTTGTAAATCACATGTCTGGTTTGAATTTGTCTAAAAATATATTATCTTGGAAAGAGTGCTCAGAATGGACGTTTGACCTGCAAGAGAAGTAGATGGGTTCAGGCAAACTTCTCAGGATGAAATATTTGTTGTAAGAGCAGTACATATTTGACTGTGGTAGAATTTGTAGCTTTTCTGCAAACTGTACAAATGTTCACTGATGTCATTGCATATGTCATTGCAACTGCCAAGGTCTGTATCTTAACTGTAAAGGCAAATGGAAACTTTTAAACGAAGACTTGAATAACACTAATTAGTACAAAAGGCAGAGTAAAGAAAAGCAAATTGGTGGCATTCCATATTTGCATGTTCTGCAAAATCAATGCTGGATGCCACATCAGGTATACTTTTGTACATATTTCCCAGTAACTTAGCATTCTCCACATGAATGATTAGTCTATACTTTCAGATTGTTAAACATAGAATGCAATTTCATGATAAAGTATGTCATGCAAATGTTTTTGTGTCATGTAAAACAACTGGGATCAGAAACAATTCAACTACATGTTTATCTTCAACAGTGAGACAATGCTTCAACTTACATGAGAATTATTTCACTGTATATAATTAAAATGAATTAACCCAAAGATATACATTAACTTCAAAAGATTTTGACATGATACAGAAAAATTTAAAATATGTTTATAGTGTTGTTTTTATAGTATAAAGATTAAACAATTATTTTCTCAAAGCGGCTCCAACAATTTTCTTTAATTTTTTCCTTAAAATAATTGCAAAACAATAACATTACAAAAGTACACTATTAGTGATAGAGATTTTCCCTTAATGAAATCTGTTTAATAAGGTCATCTGTAATTGTTTGAAAAACAAGTAGATTTTGCGTAATTTTGTTTGAAGTAAAGGCAATTCATAAAAAAGTTTTAAAAAATTGCCCCAAATTTTATATTTAATTTTTTCCCTCTGGTAAGGAGATGCTCAAAAAAGCACAGCTCATGTTTTTGGCAAAGTTCCTGTATTGTTGAAAATTGTAAACAAAAATTAACATTGTAAAAATTTCAATGATAGAGTTTTTTCCTCATGAAATCTGTTCTTTGAAAGTAGATCTTGAAATAATGTAAATGTAAATTAATTTTTGAAAGTTGCTTATGCAAATGTTTAACTTTTCTAAACTGAAAGGGTGGAGCAGGTTGGCGAGAGGGATAGAGGAAATGTGGAATTTAGCCATGAGACTGTTGATGTAGGGTAGTGTGACTGGCTTGTTAACCCAAGAGAGGTGGCGCGGGGTCTCTTGTGACCCCACGTATCTTTGCTGAGATGCAGTTGCCTAATTTTGTGAGTCAGAAGCTCTACATTTCACACACCTTTCACCACATTCTTTAGCTTTTGTCTGAAAAATTTTCAAAATTTTATGTGTAGTAATTCATTTATAAATATTTGTGAAACCAATACAGACATCTTAAATTTCGTAATTTTTCTCAATTGTGTTGATTGCCTTTGAAGCATTTTAAATAAATTGTTTGTTTTTATGTGAGACAATGTTAGAAAATGAAACTCACTGAATTCTCTGATACCTTTGTTGTTGAAATATTCAGGAAAATGTAAATGGAGTCACTACATAAAATGAAAGATAAATGATAATTTTGCCCTTTTATTTATTTCAATTCTTCATTTGCATGTTTGTTTATAATGGTACATTAAGTTAATACTACCTTATAAATGATTGATTATTATTAAAATAATTAAATTCACACTTATTTCTTGCTAAATATAATTTTATAAAAAAATAACTTAAAGGGGTCAGAAATGACCCCATGCCACCTCTAACACAACTCCAGCAACCGCCACCTCTCCAGGGTTAAGGACCTGAGAATGATTCCCAGCGTGGAGACAATTTTTGCTGGTTGGAAACATTTTCGCAGGTTCATGTAGTATTATAACATTGTGTACCCGTTACAAATTATGCAAGAAAGTATGTGCTCTTGTAGCTCCACTGGTTTAGGGGAACGATGAGAGAGAAAAAAGTGATCGTGTAAAAAAAAAATCTCTGACGAAGTATAAACATTTTTTTTTAACGATCGCATAAAAATGTGTCTATTACGAATCATTTGCTTCGTATCTACCCTCCATAGTTTCCGAAACGAGGCGCTATTTTTGCGCGAAAAAATCTTGCAGCTTTCGTGCATGGAAACTACACATTCTCTGTTTATTGATTGAAAAGCGTTGCTCTGCGGTAAGCATACTACGGCAAAGTCTTATTATGCCTTGCTCATACCGCAGAGAATTGGCCGTATAAAACAATTGGGTAGTGTAAAGTAAACAGTGTAGTGGAGTAATGTGAATCATCGTGGCCCCACCTCGCGTATTGAGAAAGATCCCAAGAGCATATAAATCTTGTAAAGTTTCTTTGAATTTTTGTTTGAAAAATATTACGCAGTTTGTACAAAAGTGTCTGGCCTGCTCCCATCGTCGCCTCGTCTGTCAACATTTCATTCCTATGCCAACAACTTGCTTTCTGTACCAGTGACGCAAATAACTATTTTACGTTGTGGCGTGTCGACACCGCGCACAAGAGTTTGACTTCTTAAGAATATATCGATTTCACTCACGTAGCGTAACTCGTTTTTTACAATCGGGGGAAAGTATTTTTTTTTACTTCTTGAGCGAAACGAAACCTCTTGCCCAAAGGTCCAGAAACATCCCCAGAAAGTTGCCGACTCAACCGCGCTTTCCCGATCCAACAGCGCGGAATGAGTCGCTGTGCTTTGAGGAATATTAGAAGATAATTTCGTAGAAATGGAAAGGAAGCGCTTTATGCTATAGATTTACGCATATTTAGAATTTGAGTACTAGAAATATTTTAAAGCCTTTGTATAACTTATTAGTGGACCCGGCAATGCTACGCTATTACAATGTATTACACGTATTACACTTTACAATCCACTGGTCACGTGAAAATTTTAATAGATGAAAAACTTTCTCACGAATATGGGTTCTGATTTGTACGTGGTTGTCAAGAATCCTATTGTTAAAACGTACTCCCTCAAGTTTGGGCGTACATTCGCTATGACAGTGTCTTGGACATATTTGATTGACTTGTCCGAGATAACATTGAAGTAATAATTCCGGCCAATATTTCACAATCGCAGGGGCAGAATATGCAGCGAAGACGCGCATAATAATTAAAGGGTTGCCTAGAGATTCTGTTCAGGGGCGCTTGAGTCAGCATAAACGCATAAAATGATCAACGCCCTCATTTTGCGTGTATGTGCGACAGACTTACGCTCATTCCTTTTGTACTATGCACATATTCTTTGCGCAAGTACAAGCAATACGTTGACAAAGTTTTATCGCAATCGGATGAAAGTTACGGCAGAGCATACAATACCAACAAACAAATATTGATTTTTAGATTGTTGCTTTTAAACATTTTGTATAATTGTGATGACTTGACAAATCTAAAAATTTCGAGGGGGAGGAGCACCTGTCCTTGTAAGTTCCGCCTGTGAAAGAGAACATGACCACGAAAACCCGTAAAGAATAAAGAAATCTTCAAAAAAATCTAGTAATGAAGCTTCCAAAATCTTGAACTCATTTTATAAGCATAAGTGGTTTTCTCCAGAAAGAAGCAGTTGAAAAATGTAAATGCGGAGAGGATGTTATTAATTTCCCGTATACGTACGTATATACGGAGTAATATACATAGTATTGTGAAAGTTATGTAATGCTGCACGAAAAAACGGCAGATTTTCGGGAGAGAAAAAAAGAGCCCTGATAACGAAAAAGTGGATAAATCCTTTAACGATAAAGTGCTTTAAATTGCTTCATATGATGTTTTTCGAAAACTCAAAACTTTTCTGTGAAAAAGAGCTTCAAATTTCGAATTAACAGCAAAGCTTAATTGCCATTTTCTTCAAAATGGTTGCAAATTTTCCAAAGAAAATTGCCCTTTAGAACAAAGTTTTACTGTTTAATTTACTTCTTAAAATAATATTTCCGTTAATCTATTGAGAACCGTAAAAAGTAATAAAAAGTCAAAAAATGTAATGTGGGCGGCGATAGTTGACAGCAGGCAAGAGCTCTGTGGCCAGTCCGACTAGGTGGCCGGGACCCAAGGGAACAGAAAACGAATAGCGCCACTAATTGCTGGATGTCGCGTGACGTGACGTGGCGTGGCGTGGCGTGGCGTGGCTTGGCTAAGCGGCGGCGTGTTGTTGCAGCAGCCGCAGTACCGGCAGCAGATGCTGAACTCGATGCAGGGGCTGGGCGGGCCTCGCGGCGGCCAGCAGCCCCCGGGCGGCCCGCAGGCGCCGCCGCAGCAGTTCGAGGACGTGGGCAGCTTCGACTTCCTCAGCTGAGCGTCCGCCACTACTTTAGTTTATCTCTTACGTTGAACTTGGGTTGGGCGCCGCTTTAAATGTACTACCCGTTTTTTCCATGCTACTTGTCACCCAATCTCTGTTAGATCTCTCAACATTTCTCCTCTTGCCCACACCTTGGGGCCAGTGAGAAACTAATGGTGATATGTTGAAAAACTAAACACATGTAGAAATATTTATCTATTGATTTCATCGTTCTATTTTTCCCTTTCATTGAAATCTTTTTTTATCATTGAGAACAATTCAGCATTCAAGTGTGTCAATATTCACTTTCAATTCTCTCTTCTTTTTAACCATGGAAATTTATATTCTTTGTCTTGAACTGTGAGGCAGGATTACAATGAGTCAATTCTTGATCAAATATGTGCATGACTTTCTCACTTTTACCATATCTATTCTAGTTGCTATGGTTACTTCATGAAGTGGCTGTAAATCTTTCCCCAGTAAGTATACCAGTAATTTTTTATTTTGCTTCTTTTTTGTATCATCATTAAACTAAATCACCAGACTAAAAATCTGTCATAATTATCTCATCTAAAACATCACTTTTATTGAGTTTTGTTTTTTTGGCTTCTTCAGGTCTTTGAGCTTTTATAAATATTGTTCTTATCTGTGTATTGCACACAGATTGTCAGCTAGTTGTTACAAATATTAAACATCATATCCTGCTATATGATATGAGATTTTACAATTTTACTTTTTTATTGAAAGATAACTGGTAATAAACTGTGTCTCGACATGAAAACTTTTTCTCTAAAAGACTGCTACCAGAATATCATAAGACTGGCTTCTTTGAAGTGCAAGGCATGAGTTTTTGATTCAGTTGTGAAGTGTATGAATCTTCCAAACTTCAGTTCATGCATCCGTCTCAATGTAGAGAAGTTGATTGTACTGTTTGTGTATAAACCTAGATTGTACATATAAGTGTAACTAGTTATATTTGTCGTAATTCAAAAGTGATACTACAAATATTTATAATGTTTTGTGTAGAATGTGTATCATAGTCATATTAAACAATGATATGACACATCAGTGTGTCATTACTTCTTAAAAATGTACCATTTTGTGTCTATTTTAAACAGTATTTTTGTATCTATATAAAATTGTATTATGGTTACAAATAAAGTCTAAAAATGACCTTTTAAAGTTTACTTTTATTGTTGTTTGCTTCCATTCATAGGTACGTAAGGTATGCTGGGATGCCTGAGTACCCCCATTAATAGTGGTAAAGTAAAGCAAAAGCTTCAATCGAACAAAGTTCACTGTTAACGATTTTCATTAAAACCTCTAGAATTTCAAAAACTGCAAGGTTAATATTTTTTCCAAACATGTCCTACAGTTTTAATATTGAAGATTGTGATTTCTTTCTTAATGTAATCTATTCCTCCATGATTCATTAATGTTCATCGTTTTTTGTCGGGACACATGAAAAATGGCGCAGGTCTGACAGTCGTAGAACTACAATCATAAAAATGCTGCACTCAGGGACGAGGCGGAGTGTGATCATCGTTGGCAGGCAGCTAGAGGGTTCCACGTATACAAAATGATTACACTTCCACATTTGTAGGACCAACATGTATTGCGCTACACGGCTACAGACGGTAGATGTTAGTATGACGTGCGGCCACCATATTGGCGAACACACGCGTCTAGACGTCGCGGCGTGGAGTTGTACAGGTCTCCAATGGAGTCCTGTGCTAGTCTATCCCATGCAGCTTGCACATGAGCGTGCAGTTCTTGCAGATTGGTGGGTAGGGGTGGGATCCTGATCACACGCTCCATAGCACTCCAAACATTCACGATCAAGGAGAGGTTTGGCGATGCGGCTGACCATGACAGAGTATCCACGGCTGTGAGGCATGCTCGGGAGATGGTCGTGCGTTGTCCTGTTGAAATAGGGCAAGGGCGTGGACGTTCACGAACGGCAGAGCCACCAGTTGCAGGATCTTCTGAACGTACTGTGCGGCTGTCACGGTGCCTCCTAGGAACACTAACGGTGAACGGGCAACCTGGTATATTGCGCCCCACACCATCACACCAGGATGGCGGGGGACTGTGATGGGATACCACAAACCGCTCGTCGTGGCGCTCCCCCACTGCGCCTCCAGACACGGACGCGGTGGTCGTCGCCATCAAGGCAGAAGCGGGACTCGTCGTGGAAGATGACTTGCTGCCGGTCTGCATGGCCCCAGGCACTTTGTTCCCGACACCAGACGAGTCTCCAGCGACGTTGTTGGGGTGCGAGTGGCAGGCTCCGTAACGGCCAGAGTAAGGCGATTTCTGCGTTGTGCTATCACATGCCAATGGTATTGGCTCTTACAGGATGTGACAGTGCAGGCTGCACAGCCCGCTGAAGCACCTATCGTTGCCGTTGGATCTGTTCGCGCGTGGCGGACCATCCGTCAGTCCAACCTCGTGGTGCGTGGCGGACGCCCAGATCCTGCATGTCGTGTGTGCGTGCCTTCCTCAATTCATTGCAGCCAACAGCGGACGATGGTGGTGTCCGTACGACCGATGTGGAGCGCAATACGGCGACAGGACCAACCAACCTCCCGCACACCCACGACGCGGCCTCTCTCGAACGCGTCTAACTGGACAACCGGCTGCCGAACACGTCGCCTAGGCATAGTGTGCGTGCAGGTGATGCTCTGGCTACGCTATCCGATGTCGCAATGGTCTGCGTGGCCGTTTGAGGCCCTCTTATCTAGACCGGTGGGTACGGCCATAGAGTAAAGATGTATATCCTTAGTCTATGGCACGGCGTCACAAACCTACCCCCCCCCCAGTGCGCTGCCGACCCTGAAAACGAAATCATTGGCTTAGCGAATGGTGTGCAAAATACCCTCAGAGTTTGCAGCGGATCTGTAGAGTCCTTCGGGGTGCAGCTTTTTTTTATGACGATGAGTGTATATACCTAAATTTTCATCCAAAGTATACCCTGGTAAGTCGCCATGTTTAATCGGCAGTGGCGGTGGGTGAGTTAAATTTAAGGGTGTTGCATACGCAATGGTCGTGAGTTGGGTCTTCCCAATATTTCCCGATTAATGGACACAATTATTAATTAACAGACAATTACTATTTAAATTGTTTAAGAACATTTCACCTTAAATTTCAAATATATTTTAAAATATTTGGATTTTTGACGAATAGTTGTAAATGAATGTAAAAACTAAAAACTACTATAAAGAAGGAATGACATGAAAGATTATCCTGTCCATTCCAAGAAACTGATTATAAACTTTTCTCGGACGCGTTCCCCACGTGTGACAACGCGCCGTGAGAGTGTGGCCGCGCAGCCGCTCCGAAATCGAGCAAAAGTCAGCGCAACATCCGCGTCGCCGACGACAAGTCGGCCCACGCAGCACGTCCGCGTATCGCATTCCTTTCAATACACACGACTGATATGTGGACGTTGGCCATCTGCTTTTCTGCGGTCAAGGAGCACGCTGTCTATTATGCTATAGCAATGACCTGACCAGCTTGTGAAACAAATTAATACTATTTATAACATTAATAATTATTCTTCAAAATAAAGCTTAATTTCTCGCTTATAGCTATATATTTTGATCCTTACTTTTCTATACGTAGCGTCAAGTTTCATTAAGCAAAGAAGAACGAAACATTATCATTAATTTGATCAATCTACCTACAAATGTGGAAAGTATAAACTTACCATGTTTACTTGAAATGGAACTCCAATTACCGATGCACAAATTTCTCCATCCCTAATTAAGTGAAGTTACAGGTTTCGCGAATAAATTTCTTCTCTACTGAGAGCATTGTTAGGGCGCACAATCGCTCGATTGTCATTATATTTCTAAGAAATGTTTTTATCCGCTTCATTGTTGAAAATGATCGTTCAGCTTATATGTCGAGTAAATATTAGGGCTGAATCGTCGACGCAACTCTCGTTTTGCTGATTTCACAGTTGTTTCAATTTTCAGAACAGGCTGATCGTAGCTAAACTTTTATCCAATAAGATTAACAACTTTGTTCATTTTAGAGAAATAATTGAATACCAGAATGCACAGGCACCATAACTTAAATACTATTTGAACCCGAGATGTAAAACACATTTTTCACTGATTTTAAGACGGCCCTCACCGTCCACATCAGAAGCAAAACTTGCGTTTCGGAGTAACGTATCGAGGACACTGTTTTACTGACAGCGAGCGGGAGACTTCGTCTCGAGTTGGATGACGTGATTGCCCGAATGCTGCGCCAAGCGGAGTTCACGGCGTAAGTGTGAACATGATACGATGAAAGCGCCCTATGATAACAGAAGGGATGTCACGTGGTACCCAGTGGTCCTTATGAAACGAAGTCTGAGCAAGGTGTTGTTTCGAGATCGTGAACAGCCATGTAGGCACATCGGTTCGTCAATGTAATACTGGTATGAAAATTATACAAAGAAGCAGAAAAAGTCATACCATTAATGATACTGTAATAACGAAGTGTATATTCTATTTTCTCTCAATTTTTTGGCTGTTGCGTGAACCTGTGGACCTTATAAAGAACCACCCCTGTTAATCCGTTCTTATAAATTAAAATTCCGGCCCTACAAGTAAGATAAACAGTAATGTATATATACGGGATATTGTATATATACAATCTCCCGTGTAAATCTAAGAGCTGTAGGTCAAATCGTTTAGGAGCTAGAGCGCGTCAAAGACCATATTTTAGCATTCTTTGACACACGATTTTCAGAAAAACTCATCTCGGCTCATTTCTCGCCCAAATGCTTCAAATATAGACATTTTCTAAATCTACATTAAATTTTGAAACTGGGTTTTGCATCCTCTATCGAAATATTTTGCATAGTTTTTCAGAAAAGGATATTTTCTACCAATTCTTTGGAGCAACAAAAAAAGCAAAAATTCAACGACCTGTTGAATGTGGTAATTTTCCAACGGAACTCCAATCTCCTGATAATCAGCACCCTACCCTGAAATTGAATGTCGAATGCACTGGTGATAAGCATTTTTCAGAGTTCATACGAACCTGGAAAACCTGAAAATATCAGGGAAAAATTAATTTCTTGAAAAGTCAGGGAATTTACGTAAATAGCTGAAATTGTTTTGATCAACAAAAATTAATGATTGTTAAATTTTTCGTATTTGGGAAGTAATGTTTATCCATAGAAAGATATAAATATGAATTTTAATTGTTTTTAATAAATTTTGTGATAAATATTTCTTATTAAATGTATAAATTTGAAGTGACGCAATCTATTAGATTTGGATACACCAGTATGACATCGTTATCTAAAACTATGAAGCTGACAAATAAATAATACTTAGTAGCTTATTTTGATAATATTCACAACAACTGACACAGTCATTATTTTAGGCGCATTTTGTTATTTAAATTTATAATTAAAAAACTTTTAGTTGTAAAAGTGGCTTATGAATGACAATTTAAACTCCATAAGTGCATTCTTAATCAATAAAAAATAGTGTTTGAAACCATTGGCATTTTTGTAAACTGAGAATATTTTGTATGAAAAGGGAGGACAATTCAGTCTCCATAGATGTGTCCTTTTTCAATAGAAAATATGTTTTATACCATTCTATCAGTCTGCTTCACAATTTTATTACATTTTTGCTGACTTGACGCTTTTCGATTCTGCACCACCTGTTCAGAGCCTGTAGAATCTCCATCTGTAAGTGAAATTACTAATTACTTGGTATTCTACGCGATTGAATTACATGGGTGTGCCTCTTTGCTCGATAATAAAGTTAAATGAGAAGAGTTTGTTTTGATAAGTGTATATTATCCATGTAGAACAAGTGACGGAGGATGAGGGTCTTGAAGAAATATATATTATATATATATATATATATATATATATATATATATATTTTGACCGTATTGGTCAAAACGTAAATATTAGGCACTCCACAAAGTTCAAAAGTGGCGCGCGAGTTAATGAATCGTTGCGGGATGAATCGGGCCGAGCCGTGAACGGGCGCCTGGAAGGGGGGGAATTGGTCGGTCAGACCGCACGGGACGCGGTAGTTGGGAGGCGAGCAGCGAGAGTGAGGAGAGAGGTCTGATGGCGATAAGAGAGCGAGGTGGTAATGTACGGATATATCGAGAATAATCGGGATGGCTGGTGTTAAAGGAAGGAGAATTGTGATAGACTTAATGATGATTGCGAGTAAGGATTGTGGTAAACGTGTTTGGAAGGAATAATCACGAAATTTGACAAGAGAAGAGAACATTGCACGGACACGTGGGCGATGCTGTTCAGTGGTAGTCGGTGAAGCTGTGCGGATACGGGATTATATGGTGGAGCCGTGTGAGCTGAGACAGGAAATTCGTCGTGTGGAGAAGGAAATTGTGGTGAGAAGACGCCGGTGTACGAGAACGGGCCGCCGGCGACTCGTGGGCAGGCAGAACATCGTTGGCGCCAAGGTCACCTCTGGCAACGAGCGGGGCACGCGGCATCGCGTCGCGTAGAAGACGATGGTAGTGGGAGGCAGATAAGTAACAATAATTATGAACAAGAATAGATGGGTAATCGAATATAAGATGCCGGTTCAGGGTGCTCACTGAGTAGTAAGGAGAGCAACAGTGTCTGTAGTGGTTCACGAATGGCATGTAGGTTTCAGAGAAATGGAGGTTATATAAATGGAAATAATAAATGTAAAGATGATAGGAATAGTCGGAGATGTATAGTGTAAACCATTTAATCTGCATTCAGTAAGGATTTGCGACCAGGTCAATGATGTAAATTATGTTATTAATGTGAAGATGTTTTTTTCTTAATAAATCCTGTTTCTGTGATGATAGATTCTTTGAACTCAGATAATGATGATTAAAGTACCCCCCTCAAAGAACCCCTGTGCCCAAATAAACAGCCACAAAATTTATGATATGTGCACCCATGAAACCGATAAAGGGTAAGTACGGTCACACACACACACACACACACACACACACACACACACATATATATATATATATATATATATATATACTGTGACCGTACTTACCCTTGTTGGTTTCATGAGTACACATATCATAAATTTTTGTGATGTTTATTTTGGGCACAGGGGTTCTTTGAGGGGGGTACTTTAATCGTCATTATCTGAATCCAAAGAATCTACCGTCACAGAAACAGAATTTATTAAGAAAAAAATTAACAAAACATCTTCATATTACTAACATAATTTACATCCTTGACCTGGTCGCAAATTCTTACTGAATACAGACTAAATGGTTTATACTATACGTCTCCGAATATTCCTATCATTACATTTATCATTTCCATTTATACAACCTCCATTTCTCTGGAAACTGCATGCCATTCGTGTACCACTACAGACACCATTGCTCTCCTTACTACTCAGTGAGCACCCTGAACTGGCATTCCACTCGATTACCCCTCTATTTTGTTCATAATTATTGTTACTTATCTGCCCTCCACAACCGTCGTCTTCTACGCAACGCGATGCCGCGTGCTCCGTCCGATGTCGAGAGGTGACCTTGGCGCCAACAATGTTCTGCCTGCCCACGTGTCGCCGGCGGCCCGTTCCCAGGCACCGGCGTCGCCTTACCACAGTTTCCTTCTTCACACGACGAATTTACTGTCTCAGCTCACACGGCTCCACCATATAATCCCGCATCCGCACAGCTACACCGACTATCACTGAACAGCATTGCCCACGTGTCCGTGCACTGTCTTCTTCTCTCGTCGAATTTCGTGATTATTCCTTCCACTTGAGTTTACCACAATCCTTACTCGCATTCATCATTAAGTCCACCACAATTATCCTTCCTTTAGCACCAGCCGTCCCGATTATTCTCGATTTATCTGTTCGTTACCACATCGCTCTCTTGTCGCCATCATACCTCTGTCTTCACCTCTCGCTGCTCAACTCCCAACTGACTGCCCTTTCGCGCGGTCCGACCGACCAATTCACCACTTCCGGGCGCTCGTTCACGGCTCGGCCCGATTCGTTCCGCAACGATTCATCAACCTGCGCGCCACTTTTGAACGTTGTGGAGCGCCTATTATTTACGTTTTGACCAATACGGTCAAATAACCCCCCACGTTATTAAGATTTTTTTTACACAGTGAAAAATAATCTTCTAATCCACAATTTAGATCTCTTCCTCGACCATCTGTCGCCAGCACCAAATCAATTGTACATGCTCGCACTCCTTCCAATTGTCCGACATGTGTTCCACCTTTCCATCCCATCCAAGCCTGATTTTTCATTATCACCGTCGACAGTCCCACCGCCTTCTGCAACGCTGGGCCCGCGACCTGGATTTCGCTTTCCTCTAGGAAGTATCTGACTGCCGAACGCTGCACCATAGTACCCATGGAAAAATAGGAATACTCCTTCATGCTTTCAAGTATTTGAACTATAGATATTGTCGTCACGTTCGTATGTCCTGTCACAACCGTCGATGTCGTACCTTCCTTCTTTCTGTATTCTTCATTCTTGACTGCTCCATCGCCGTGAATCGTTTCATCCTGAACCTCTCCTTCATGTTTAACTTCATCACCGTCTTCATTCCCACCTCCATCTTCATTCTCTTCATCTTCAATTTCTCCTTCATCCTCATTCTCTTCCTCTTTCGTTTCTCCTCCGTCTTCATTTCCTCCCCCATCATTAATCCCTCCTTCATCTTCATTCTCTTCATCTTCAATATCTCCTCCATCTTCGTTCTCTTCATCTTCAATTTCTCCTTCATCCTCATCCACCAGTTCAGAATTCACGAACATAACAGCTGTAGAGCCCAATTCCTGCTTCTCCGCATCATACCCATCTTCCACAGAATCTTTCCAGTTAGTTTCAGATCTTTCTCTATCCTCACCCTCGTCTGCTTCTTCATTTAGACACGACTTCGTTGCGGTTGGACTCTCCCGACAAACCCTTTGACAATTTTTCTTCTTAATCCGGTGTTCATCTTCGTGGTCGATTACTTGAAATGACTTGATGGAAACCTCGTTGCTTACTCTGTGATTGTTCGTGTTGGGGCCTCCCGTCAACACGAACCCCATCCGTTTAAATTTGGATTGTAGCCAGTCCCGCTGGTACTTGGTCTTACTTCGTTATCACAAAAATCTCCCCCGCTTCTTCCATTAGGTTGATTCGACCTCTCGCCGATACGTCGACCCTCGCTCTCCTGCTGCCTACCATAACCCCTTTGGTTTTCTCCACTCCTCTCATCACTCCATCACCTAGTGTTTTGTTTTCCTCCTCTCTCCGGCTCGTTAGCGCCCCTCACAATCATTGCATTTACATTCACCTCATTTCTATTTTTCGGTGCATTTGCGAAAGTCAGATCGAAACTCCCTAAGGCGTCTTGAAACTTCTCCAAATCCGTATGACACGCGCTCCTAAGCAAATTCTGGGTAGTTGTTGGAAATTGTCTGATTAGGATGCACATGATTTCTTGATCGCACATGGGCGGCGATAACGATCGGAAATCCATGATGCGTCTAGCCGCGTAATCTCTCATTCCGCCCCCACCTGACGGTTTGTACACACTGTTCATGAGACCCATCTTAAAATTTAGCTGGATATCCTCGCTCCAATACCTTCGAAAAAACATCTGCTTAAACTCCGCTACGGTATTTGGAAATGGTGTAATGGTATCTGCCCAAGTCCTCGCGTTATCCTGCAGCATCTGGTATATTACTTGCGTCTTACTCTTCTCAGGGAGACAACTAACCGCTAGGTATCGCTCAACAGCTCTCATGAACGAGTATGGATTCTCTTTTACGTCGCCCGAAAATTTTAATGAGGGGGGTATTGCTATATTAACTGGGCCCCCTCCTACACTTGGTGCCGTCTTAACCTCCTTTAATTCTTGAACTTCCACTTGCAATACCGCGATGTTGTCCTCGCATTTCCGAACGTCCTTCTGCACCTCCTTTCTACAGGCCTCCACCGACTCCTTCAATTCTTCCTTCGTGTCTGCCAACTCCCTCTTGCAGTTTTCTATCTTCCGTTCCATCCCTTGTGATACTCCCTTCACTTGCCCCTGTAGTGACTCGATAGCTTTATCCTGTGCCTCAATCCGTCCTTCCATCTTTGTCGTAATGTTTCGACTAAGTTCACCGCATATCTCTTGAACTCGCCCGTCTATTCTTTGTTCCCACGACTCGAACTTCTCCACTATAACCTGGTATTGTTCCTGCATTTGTCTCACTTGCTCTTGTTTATGTTCTTTCAGTTCATCAATGATTTTCTTTTGCTCCACAACCATTCTCCTTTGCGCCCGTTCTTCCTGCTTCTCTAGCTCCTCAACCATTCTCCTTTGCGCCCGTTCTTCCTGTTTCTCTAGCTTCTCAGTTATTCTCTGTTCTCGTTCTTCCTGATTCTTTTGCTCCTCGACCATTCTTCTTCGTGCCCGTTCGTCCTGCTTCTCTAGCTTCTCAGTTATTCTCTGCTCCTGTCCTGCCATGATACGCTGAAGCATGCTAAGTAGGTCTTCTCTTCGCTGTTCCCGGATTTGGTGTTGATGTACTCGCCCCCGATAATTCCATTCTGGCTCTATCCGAATCTTCTAGTAGTGACTCATCCCATTTACCTCCGTCATCCTCATCATAATGATCTCTGTCCTCGCGCTTCTCCTCCTCTCCCATTATCATACCCGTTTGCTTCTCCATGGTGCCCCCCAAATTGCACGCTACTACACCTATTTCTGACTAATCGCCCTCCTACACGCTCAATTCCACCAAAATCTATTGCCCAACTTCAGAATGCTCACAGAGACCTGCACCGAATACCACAAATTATTTCACTTCACACCAACGGCATCCTAATTACTCTCAAACAGGACAATAATACAATCTGAAGTACCTTGAATTAGATGTGAGTGATGCCGCATATATTACGATCCTCTACATAACTCATCAAGAACAAATACAAGAAAAATACACATCAAAAAAATTATTGACATCTGTCATCCACCTGGGAACAATTCACATGCAAAATGCACTCAAGCTCAAAACACCTAGAAATACACTCAAAATATTCAAATATAATCACAATAATATCTGTAACAAAATTCACAATACCCTTTCAAATTCGCAGCAACATAATGCACCTGAATTTAAAATAGTCATTGAATTACCAATGAATCAGTGCCTCAGATGGTGTTCCTGCCCCTTTATACTGAATGCCAACTTGTTCTTTAATCATCCACCTAAATAAAAAATCTCAATAAATCTTATTTAGGAGCAACTACTTGAATTTGTAATGTTCATCAAATAATCACTGCTACTATGTTTGACAAATAGCTCATACCCTCATAATATCCATTTACCTACACGTTCTGTCGGTGCTTCAAAATGCACTGGACAGCCCTTAAAACATAATTTATATTCTAACATGAAAGATTTTTGTCCCTAATGTATTGCTCATTGAACTCAATGAATACCCCTACTGTAATACTTCCAAAAAAAAATTATGCCCTGACACTTTATTGATACACACACTGTAATGATACTTCCAAACATTTATACTTTAACTCGTTGTTTTTATGAAAATACACTGCACTAATGCTTAAAAAAATGTTGTGCCTTGACACTTTATGTGTATTAAATTACACACCGTAATAACACTCCAAGAAATCATACCCTAACACACTGTGTTTATTAAGACACACACCGTAAGGACTCTTCAACAAAATTATACCCTGATAATTACACTCATGTACACACTCACTGTAATACTCCTTCCAAATAATTATACCCTAAAACATTATTTGTTGCCACATATACATTATGATCTTGCTTCATAAAAATTATCCTTATATTGTATGATTATTGAAACACATGCTGTAATGTTTAGTACTCTCCCTTAACACCTGCCATTCACTTCATCTATTCACTTAGATACACATAGGAATACTTTATAACAATTACCCTGATATTTACACTGAATTCAACACTGTTTACTGGCCACGTTATAACAATCTTAAAAAAAATTACACTCCAATACCTGCACTGCCTTAAAACACATTACTTGAAATTCCCCTCCGTGTATTATTTGAACTCAATACCCTGCAAATGTAATTGACTGAATCATTAATTTACATGTACTGCACTACACACTGGGATGATGTTTCACAAAACACCCTAGTATATGTGATTGAATTTACCCTATTCGTTTAAGCATTCTTGAATTACAGTTTGAAATAATATCTCACACAACACCTTGATACATAAATTTGCACTTAATACTCATTAAAATATTTTCTGATTTGCAAGTTGAATATTCCACAGCAACACCTTGGTATATGAAGTTGAACTTAACATTAATCAAAATCTCTTCTGAATTGTAAATGAATTCTTTCAAACAACACCTTGATACATAAATTTGCACTTAATACTCATCAAAATATTTTCTGAATTGTAACTAATATTCATACAACATATCTTTTGAATTGCAAATTAAATAGTTCACACAACACCTTGGTATATGAAGTTGAACTTAATAAACATCAAAATATCTTTTGAATTTCAACTAAATTATTTCAAACAACACTTCATTGATTCCACTGCAATATGTTAGAGAATACTAATATATTTGATGCACTTCAAATTACTCTTTGAAATATTTAAAACTGAAATACAGACATTATCAAGAAATTTACACTGTCCTCTGCATTTTCCAGTCATGCAACCAATTTCAGATACATGCTGATTAAAGTATGCACTTATGGGGATTGTATTTTGTTCAAATCTAATTACAAATTACTAATCTGTCCCTGTCCGGGCGCCAATAATATGTGACCGTACTTACCCTTGTTGGTTTCATGAGTACACATATCATAAATTTTTGTGATGTTTATTTTGGGCACAGGGGTTCTTTGAGGGGGGTACTTTAATCGTCATTATCTGAATCCAAAGAATCTACCGTCACAGAAACAGAATTTATTAAGAAAAAAATTAACAAAACATCTTCATATTACTAACATAATTTACATCCTTGACCTGGTCGCAAATTCTTACTGAATACAGACTAAATGGTTTATACTATACGTCTCCGAATATTCCTATCATTACATTTATCATTTCCATTTATACAACCTCCATTTCTCTGGAAACTGCATGCCATTCGTGTACCACTACAGACACCATTGCTCTCCTTACTACTCAGTGAGCACCCTGAACTGGCATTCCACTCGATTACCCCTCTATTTTGTTCATAATTATTGTTACTTATCTGCCCTCCACAACCGTCGTCTTCTACGCAACGCGATGCCGCGTGCTCCGTCCGATGTCGAGAGGTGACCTTGGCGCCAACGATGTTCTGCCTGCCCACGTGTCGCCGGCGGCCCGTTCCCAGGCACCGGCGTCGCCTTACCACAGTTTCCTTCTTCACACGACGAATTTACTGTCTCAGCTCACACGGCTCCACCATATAATCCCGCATCCGCACAGCTACACCGACTATCACTGAACAGCATTGCCCACGTGTCCGTGCACTGTCTTCTTCTCTCGTCGAATTTCGTGATTATTCCTTCCACTTGAGTTTACCACAATCCTTACTCGCATTCATCATTAAGTCCACCACAATTATCCTTCCTTTAGCACCAGCCGTCCCGATTATTCTCGATTTATCTGTTCGTTACCACATCGCTCTCTTGTCGCCATCATACCTCTGTCTTCACCTCTCGCTGCTCAACTCCCAACTGACTGCCCTTTCGCGCGGTCCGACCGACCAATTCACCACTTCCGGGCGCTCGTTCACGGCTCGGCCCGATTCGTTCCGCAACGATTCATCAACCTGCGCGCCACTTTTGAACGTTGTGGAGCGCCTATTATTTACGTTTTGACCAATACGGTCAAATAACCCCCCACGTTATTAAGATTTTTTTTACACAGTGAAAAATAATCTTCTAATCCACAATTTAGATCTCTTCCTCGACCATCTGTCGCCAGCACCAATCAATTGTACATGCTCGCACTCCTTCCAATTGTCCGACATGTGTTCCACCTTTCCATCCCATCCAAGCCTGATTTTTCATTATCACCGTCGACAGTCCCACCGCCTTCTGCAACGCTGGGCCCGCGACCTGGATTTCGCTTTCCTCTAGGAAGTATCTGACTGCCGAACGCTGCACCATAGTACCCATGGAAAAATAGGAATACTCCTTCATGCTTTCAAGTATTTGAACTATAGATATTGTCGTCACGTTCGTATGTCCTGTCACAACCGTCGATGTCGTACCTTCCTTCTTTCTGTATTCTTCATTCTTGACTGCTCCATCGCCGTGAATCGTTTCATCCTGAACCTCTCCTTCATGTTTAACTTCATCACCGTCTTCATTCCCACCTCCATCTTCATTCTCTTCATCTTCAATTTCTCCTTCATCCTCATTCTCTTCCTCTTTCGTTTCTCCTCCGTCTTCATTTCCTCCCCCATCATTAATCCCTCCTTCATCTTCATTCTCTTCATCTTCAATATCTCCTCCATCTTCGTTCTCTTCATCTTCAATTTCTCCTTCATCCTCATCCACCAGTTCAGAATTCACGAACATAACAGCTGTAGAGCCCAATTCCTGCTTCTCCGCATCATACCCATCTTCCACAGAATCTTTCCAGTTAGTTTCAGATCTTTCTCTATCCTCACCCTCGTCTGCTTCTTCATTTAGACACGACTTCGTTGCGGTTGGACTCTCCCGACAAACCCTTTGACAATTTTTCTTCTTAATCCGGTGTTCATCTTCGTGGTCGATTACTTGAAATGACTTGATGGAAACCTCGTGCTTACTCTGTGATTGTTCGTGTTGGGGCCTCCCGTCAACACGAACCCCATCCGTTTAAATTTGGATTGTAGCCAGTCCCGCTGGTACTTGGTCTTACTTCGTTATCACAAAAATCTCCCCCGCTTCTTCCATTAGGTTGATTCGACCTCTCGCCGATACGTCGACCCTCGCTCTCCTGCTGCCTACCATAACCCCTTTGGTTTTCTCCACTCCTCTCATCACTCCATCACCTAGTGTTTTGTTTTCCTCCTCTCTCCGGCTCGTTAGCGCCCCTCACAATCATTGCATTTACATTCACCTCATTTCTATTTTTCGGTGCATTTGCGAAAGTCAGATCGAAACTCCCTAAGGCGTCTTGAAACTTCTCCAATCCGTATGACACGCGCTCCTAAGCAAATTCTGGGTAGTTGTTGGAAATTGTCTGATTAGGATGCACATGATTTCTTGATCGCACATGGGCGGCGATAACGATCGAAATCCATGATGCGTCTAGCCGCGTAATCTCTCATTCCGCCCCCACCTGACGGTTTGTACACACTGTTCATGAGACCCATCTTAAAATTTAGCTGGATTATCCTCGCTCCAATACCTTCGAAAAAACTCTGCTTAAACTCCGCTACGGTATTTGGAAATGGTGTAATGGTATCTGCCCAAGTCCTCGCGTTATCCTGCAGCATCTGGTATATTACTTGCGTCTTACTCTTCTCAGGGAGACAACTAACCGCTAGGTATCGCTCAACAGCTCTCATGAACGAGTATGGATTCTCTTTTACGTCGCCCGAAAATTTTAATGAGGGGGGTATTGCTATATTAACTGGGCCCCCTCCTACACTTGGTGCCGTCTTAACCTCCTTTAATTCTTGAACTTCCACTTGCAATACCGCGATGTTGTCCTCGCATTTCCGAACGTCCTTCTGCACCTCCTTTCTACAGGCCTCCACCGACTCCTTCAATTCTTCCTTCGTGTCTGCCACTCCCTCTTGCAGTTTTCTATCTTCCGTTCCATCCCTTGTGATACTCCCTTCACTTGCCCCTGTAGTGACTCGATAGCTTTATCCTGTGCCTCAATCCGTCCTTCCATCTTTGTCGTAATGTTTCGACTAAGTTCACCGCATATCTCTTGAACTCGCCCGTCTATTCTTTGTTCCCACGACTCGAACTTCTCCACTATAACCTGGTATTGTTCCTGCATTTGTCTCACTTGCTCTTGTTTATGTTCTTTCAGTTCATCAATGATTTTCTTTTGCTCCACAACCATTCTCCTTTGCGCCCGTTCTTCCTGCTTCTCTAGCTCCTCAACCATTCTCCTTTGCGCCCGTTCTTCCTGTTTCTCTAGCTTCTCAGTTATTCTCTGTTCTCGTTCTTCCTGATTCTTTTGCTCCTCGACCATTCTTCTTCGTGCCCGTTCGTCCTGCTTCTCTAGCTTCTCAGTTATTCTCTGCTCCTGTCCTGCCATGATACGCTGAAGCATGCTAAGTAGGTCTTCTCTTCGCTGTTCCCGGATTTGGTGTTGATGTACTCGCCCCCGATAATTCCATTCTGGCTCTATCCGAATCTTCTAGTAGTGACTCATCCCATTTACCTCCGTCATCCTCATCATAATGATCTCTGTCCTCGCGCTTCTCCTCCTCTCCCATTATCATACCCGTTTGCTTCTCCATGGTGCCCCCCAAATTGCACGCTACTACACCTATTTCTGACTAATCGCCCTCCTACACGCTCAATTCCACCAAAATCTATTGCCCAACTTCAGAATGCTCACAGAGACCTGCACCGAATACCACAAATTATTTCACTTCACACCAACGGCATCCTAATTACTCTCAAACAGGACAATAATACAATCTGAAGTACCTTGAATTAGATGTGAGTGATGCCGCATATATTACGATCCTCTACATAACTCATCAAGAACAAATACAAGAAAAATACACATCAAAAAAATTATTGACATCTGTCATCCACCTGGGAACAATTCACATGCAAAATGCACTCAAGCTCAAAACACCTAGAAATACACTCAAAATATTCAAATATAATCACAATAATATCTGTAACAAAATTCACAATACCCTTTCAAATTCGCAGCAACATAATGCACCTGAATTTAAAATAGTCATTGAATTACCAATGAATCAGTGCCTCAGATGGTGTTCCTGCCCCTTTATACTGAATGCCAACTTGTTCTTTAATCATCCACCTAAATAAAAAATCTCAATAAATCTTATTTAGGAGCAACTACTTGAATTTGTAATGTTCATCAAATAATCACTGCTACTATGTTTGACAAATAGCTCATACCCTCATAATATCCATTTACCTACACGTTCTGTCGGTGCTTCAAAATGCACTGGACAGCCCTTAAAACATAAGTTATATTCTAACATGAAAGATTTTTGTCCCTAATGTATTGCTCATTGAACTCAATGAATACCCTACTGTAATACTTCCAAAAAAAAATTATGCCCTGACACTTTATTGATACACACACTGTAATGATACTTCCAAACATTTATACTTTAACTCGTGTTTTATGAAAATTACACTGCACTAATGCTTAAAAAAATGTTGTGGCCTTGACACTTTATGTGTATAAATTAACACCGTAATAACACTCCAAGAAATCATACCCTAACACACTGTGTTTATTAAGACACACACCGTAAGGACTCTTCAACAAAATTATACCCTGATAATTACACTCATGTACACACTCACTGTAATACTCCTTCCAAATAATTATACCCTAAAACATTATTTGTTGCCTACATATACATTATGATCTTGCTTCATAAAAATTATCCTTATATTGGTATGATTATTGAAACACATGCTGTAATGTTTAGTACTCTCCCTTAACACCTGCCATTCACTTGCATCTATTCACTTAGATACACATAGGAATACTTTATAACATTACCCTGATATTTACACTGAATTCAACACTGTTTACTGCCACGTTATAACATCTTAAAAAAAATTACACTCCAATACCTGCACTGCCTTAAAACACATTACTTGAAATTCCCTCCGTGTATTATTGAACTCAATACCCTGCAAATGTAATTGACTGAATCATTAATTTACATGTACTGCACTAACACACTGGATGATGTTTCACAAAACACCCTAGTATATGTGATTGAATTTACCCTATTCGTTTAAGCATTCTTGAATTACAGTTTGAAATAATATCTCACACAACACCTTGATACATAAATTTGCACTTAATACTCATTAAAATATTTTCTGATTTGCAAGTTGAATATTCCACACAACACCTTGGTATATGAAGTTGAACTTAACATTAATCAAAATCTCTTCTGAATTGTAAATGAATTCTTTCAAACAACACCTTGATACATAATTTGCACTTAATACTCATCAAAATATTTTCTGAATTGTAACTAATATTCATACAACATATCTTTTGAATTGCAAATTAAATAGTTCACACAACACCTTGGTATATGAAGTTGAACTTAATAAACATCAAAATATCTTTTGAATTTCAACTAAATTATTTCAAACAACACTTCATTGATTCCACTGCAATATGTTAGAGAATACTAATATATTTGATGCACTTCAAATTACTCTTTGAAATATTTAAAACTGAAATACAGACATTAGCAAGAAATTTACACTGTCCTCTGCATTTTCCAGTCATGCAACCAATTTCAGATACATGCTGATTAAAGTATGCACTTATGGGGATTGTATTTTGTTCAAATCTAATTACAAATTACTAATCTGTCCCTGTCCGGGGCGCCAATAATATGTGACCGTACTTACCCTTGTTGGTTTCATGAGTACACATATCATAAATTTTTGTGATGTTTTAGTTTGGGCACAGGGGTTCTTTGAGGGGGGTACTTTAATCGTCCATTATCTGAATCCAAAGAATCTACCGTCACAGAAACAGAATTTATTAAGAAAAAAATTAACAAACATCTTCATATTACTAACATAATTACATCCTTGACCTGGTCGCAAATTCTTACTGAATACAGACTAAATGGTTTATACTATACGTCTCCGAATATTCCTATCATTACATTTATCATTTCCATTTATACAACCTCCATTTCTCTGGAAACTGCATGCCATTCGTGTACCACTACAGACACCATTGCTCTCCCTTA
>JAHLJT010002406.1:26812706-26840937 GCA_031308135.1 Acheta domesticus | reverse complement strand
AGTTCATTACTTTTTACAATATAGAATCGCGAAATGCGAAATCTCAAATCGTCTTCAGACACTTGTTTCTGAATTTTCAACTTAATTGAAACCGAGGCTTACTTCACCTCGTCTACAATATTTCATTTTTTGTTTTTACAGAAGATGTAAGTTATGTAATGGTAACAAATAATGCCCGGCAGCAACTTAAGCTTTCTCGGATAATAAAATTATTTTCGTTTCCAAGCGGTTAGCGCCGAAACGTTTTCCACGCAGTTTGACGATATTGTCTTCACCGTGAAACGCTCTAGAGCAGGGGTGTCCAACTTGCAATGTCTCAAAGTGCACAACTAAAACCTTTGATACGATCGCGGGTCATATTTTCGGGCAATCCACTCCTGACTTCCCCGTATTGCTGATCTCAACACTTTGCCTGGCTGCTCTGAAACGGGAGGGAGGAAATTGAATCGTGCGTGATATCAGGGCGTTGCATGCGTAATGATTTGAAACACATTGAGATGATTTTTGTTAGCAAGAGCCGTTAACATAAACCCTTAACACGAGCTGAACACACTGAACACAACTGCTCCATACAAACGTTTGCTAGGAAGTGACGCTGAGGTATCCACGCTGCCAACATAGAAACACTCAACCGCCACTCATACACAGAACATGCACAATGTCTAACAATTTCGAATTTCTGGATTTACTAGAAAAAAACCCTTATATGTAAACGTAAACTATTTTTACACGAAAGGGTGTGTTAACCTCGGCCGGGCGCGTGCGTTGGGCGCACAATTTCCTCGCCCGACATAGATGAAAGGGACTTTCACTTTTGACTATACTCCGATTTATATATAGTGGCTCCTCAAGGTCACGAGCTGGACGAAGAGGGGGGGACCCTGTCGTCCAATTGGAAGTTACGTTACGATTTAAATTTTGCTACTGGAAGTACTGAATGGATGAAAATGTCCCCTCTCCTTCCAGCTTGTGACCTTGAGGCGCCACTATAAATAAATCAAAGTATAATATTTTACGGGCCACAATCAGTGGTATCGGAGCCGCTAGCTGGACAACCCTGTCCTAGAGCGTGGCCTTCGTCACCTTCACACACGGAAGCTTATCGCTGCCCTTATCTCTCATCGCACGTGGGAGCCTCGTTAGTCTGAGTCACTTCTTTGAACAATTACAGCACAATTGTACACACAATTCATTTTACTGTAATTGGGAAAATTGCAGAAAACACTATAGTTGCCTTATTGCCACTTGTACTATTGAAACTTTCGAATCTCTATTACTAATTTCCAACATTCGCAGAAATTAAAACTAATCTACGCAGCTTTCGGACTTTTGAGACATTTTTATGATTTCGTTAGATACTCAGGAACTCGTAAAAAATCCAAAACAATGAAACAGTTTTGATTTTGCCTGAAAAATGGATATATTTGAAGGTGTTCCTCCACATATTCTGTGATTCTGCGTGTACCAGCTGAATACACATGTTTAGTGCGTCGCTGCTGAAGACACAGCTGGCGTCATGCGACAGTAAGGCTCCAACGAAGAGGCCGCTGCACATTAAATATCTCTTTATTGAACAGTCAATTTTTCGATGTTTTTGGTATCAAAAGAACTGTTGTACTGTGTAGTACATTCTACCATGCCACTGCAGAATGCAGGAAGAGTATTTTTGTTAAAATATTTAATTTGTTGCAATGTTAAACGAAAGCATTTTATTTGTCGTGAATGCTGTTTTTCGGAAATGCATTTTTGTTCCTTCCCTTGTTGTTTTATTCAGCAGCATTTTTGCTCCTTCAGGCCACGAGTCTACGGATAAGGGCATTCACTATAGCTAATTCCAATGAGAGCAGAAATTGAAAGAAATCTGTGCAGCCCTGACTGAGATGCGTCTATAGTTACATTAGATATCCAGAAACTCGGGAGAATCCAAAAGCAATGAAACGCTTTCGTTTCGACTGAAAAGTACAAATATTATATTGTTTTATTCCTCTACTCACATTTTGCTCGAAAAGACTGAATTCTCATGCTCAGAGCGTCACTCTTACATTAAGTGTCAGCAAGGTTCCAAGGAAGAAGCCGCCCACCGTTCAATATTTGCTAATCAGACGCGATATGGAAGAGCAACTATTTTTTGATATACTTATGGTATGTAAAGCACTGTTGTACCATACACTGAGATCTCTGAGAATCAAATATTTCACGGATTTCTAGGGCAAGTCAATTGAATTGAATTGATGCCTTATTTTACGTGTCGAGACTCAGGCCATGAGGCCTGCTCTTCCGTCTGACCACGCAAATTTCGCAACACTCCTTTCTCCAAGTAGCGGGGAAAGAACGTATTATCTCGGGCGACGAAACAGGCGTTTTGAAATTAGCTCAGAGGCTTCTTTTAGGCTTGAGGATCTTTTACATGCAAGTAAATCTACTAACATGGGACAGCCAGCTTTACTTCCCCTCCGAAGGAAGGCGTACGAAAGATTTTTCGCCCCCTAAAAATCCACGGCTTTGATCGGGTTTGAACCCGCGAACTTGGGTACAACAGACCCAACGCGAACCACTACACCATCGCAAACCGCAAGTGGGCAACGGTCCATGGATCGCGCGTAATCTCCCCTCCCTAATCCTTGTTCTATCCTCACCCCAATACTTCCACCATAGACTTTACTGTACACTGCCACACACTCCACCTTAGACGCACCCCACTGCCACACGCGTCCAGCTGAGGCAGCGCTGGCTGGAGAGACCTCGCAGGAGCCGGAGCTCGCGACCTCTCGCGGAGAACACACACTACACTTACGGGACTAATGACCTTAGCCGTTGACACGCTCAGAAACAAAAAATCAATCGTTCAATATGTTTTGTAGTCGGTATCCACGTTTTGTGTGTCCTTGATACCGAAATATCGATTGTCGGGAAAACGTCTGTCAGTTTATGGTCAAAGCTAGCGTCGAAACTGCAAAAACGATTTTCTGCAATATTGATATTCCCCGATCGTTTTGAACGAACTCAAGACTGATTTTGAGAGGTACTGAAAATGACTCCTGAACAGAATTTCAATTTCTTCTCAAAAATGGCTCCAAATTCTTGAATTACACTTTTTATCGGATAAAGCAAAATGTAGAGAGATTTTTTAACACAGATTTTTCGTTAGCACACGATGGTGTAAAGTGTTGCTGGTTTCTTTTTTGATGAACACTCCGTATTTTCGAAAATTGCAGTAAATTAACATCGCAAACGTGCGAGAACAGTATTAGTCAAATGAAGACGAAACAGATGGGAAAAAAGTAAGCAAGTTGTTCATTATTTCGTAATTGGCATAACTATGTAAAAATTTATCCCATTGTGAGACAAGATGGTCAATGTCTTCCTAGAAGAGTACATTATGAAACAACGATGATTAATACTCATTACATCGAGTTTCATACTGTACTTTTTCTACGACTTATGGTAACTTCTGTAAGTTTAACTTTAGATTGAATCATTTCTTGGCAATTGCATGCAGTATTCAGCCAAGGCCACCTATCAAGCAGCTCCATACCCACCGCAGTTGGCTTTGTTTTACCAGAACACCTACGAGGGAGTACAGAAGTTTCGACAATAATTCCGACATAACCATTTTTTACTTTTTCTCTTATTTCTGGAGGTGTCAAGTCCACCTTTGATTTGCTAGACATTTTAAACTAAACTTTTTTAAGGAGAACCACACGGCAGCAACATACAACCCAAAATCACTTGCGTTCATATCCTTAGACAAATATTATCTCCAATAACTACCACTGCGTTAATCAAATAGGATCAAAGTGAAATTACGATCCAATTAATTTAAATAATATTTCACGTGAAAACTAATAATAGTAATAATAAAATAAATTAAAACTGAGAAGCACACTATAATACTAAATATACTTTTAATGTACACAATCGAACGAAACATTTACTATAAATATTTTCAATGATTCATGAAGTGTCATTGGTTTGTAAGCTTCTCTGTGATTGGTCAAGCACCTGTATCATAATGAAAACTGTATCGTAATGAGTATCATTAAGCAACGGGTTGCAGACAGCAAATGACAGAATTATACAATGGGAATATAAAAACATGTTTGCAGTTGCCTACGGAACAATGATTGTACCCAGGCTTGCACCTCTTCGCCCGAAAGAAATCGACGGCCATGAATATCTTCGGGGCTCCAAAAATTTGATAAACAAAAAGAGGCCTGCATTGTACGGAGGATGTGTGAGCTTTCCCAGTGGAACTTCTACGGCGTGGTCGAAAAACTCTTGGCAACATGTGGGTGGTCTTTCTTGCGCAGCCGAAGATGTCGCCCGTCAACACTCTTGGGAGGTTGGACTCGATGGCGCGCTTCAGTTGTTCAAAGTTTCACTGTGTTCGTCACACACAACAGATATTCTGGGATGGATGGCTCCTCCTGACACTTGTAAAACTCACTACACCTCGCTGTACCCCCTCGAGGCAAATGATTGATTGTTGGTGGTTCCGGGCGCGTCAACTACTGAGATCATTAGTCCCATGAGAGTAGTGCGTGTTTTTTCATGGGGAGAGTGGTGATCATTCCTCGCTGGATGGCGAGATCTGGCGCCGGACTTACCGTCGACTAGCGGGGCTTTCCCCACCCAGGGATCTTCCACCAGCCGGGCACCGCCCCAGCCGGGACAAGCTCTCAGCTCGCGGCATAGTGTAGTGCAGTGCATGTGTGCAGCGTAGTGTAGTGTAGTGTAGTGCATGTTAGTTTCAGTGTGTGTAAGAGGTGAGGATAGGACAAGGAAGAGGAAGGAAAGATCGCGCGCTGTCCGTGACCCGTTTGTTGGGGTACTGCTCCGCATTCGCTGGATTGGGGAATTCTCCGGCATTCTCCCATTGATCGGAGAAATTACGGAAAACTACCGATTAGAGCAGTTGGCCGCTAGAATTCTCCTCCAGAGAGCGACTGAATTCGACACTAGCTGACAAGCTAGTGTCGAAAATCCTACCACCGTTGGGACTGGAACCTAGGACCTCCCGGCCAGAGCTGGACTGCAGTATCATGAGTTGATGCCCTGAACCACCTCTCTAGGTCGAGGCCAACGGAGCGTTCGCTCTGTTCCTTTCTGATTCCAAAGGAGGGCACTTCTATATTCACACTTCAGCGTTACCAACTTCCGCGCCATGCTCATTGTATAATCTCATTTTCTTTTGTCTGACCCTCATACAATGTTGATGTCGGATATTTAATTTGAATGTATTCTCTTCTACAAAATATATCTTTTAATAAGACCATGCAGCCTTTTTTGAAAAAAAGAGCACTTTTCGCATAATTTCTCTTGAAATTAATGCAATTTCTTTTTTTTTCTAAAAAAAATCGGCTTTGTTCTCATCGGATAGAGTGAAGTATGATTATATATGACGCAGTTCTCATTTTCGTCCAAATTTCTGTATATTCGAAAAATTTCAGTAGTTCGGAATAATGCAAGGAAACATGTGCCGTTGTGACACCACTAGTTACACCTAATACAACTCACCATCCTCATAAAATGAAAATAGAATTAGCAATTATTAAATATAACCTTTCTTACAAAGTTCTTTAAACAACAAACATTAGGGTATTCGTTAGTCAAGAAAGGCTCAAATTAGAGTACGTAATTACATGTACGTCGCTGCTGTGCGGCGTAGATCGTTTCTTGGCCTCCTGCCATCGCCTGTTTAATGCGCGTGGGAGTCACACGGCCACCCTCGAGCCCACGAAAGCGTCCATGATGCAACGAACTGCAATTCCTTCGATATAATGGCTACTTGCGAAAGGACATTACTACGAATTTATTCTAGGATTTTTAATTGATCTCTGTAGGTGGCTGTATTTACATGTTTTCTAGAAATGTACTCTAGATGGAATTATTTCCAATTCCTGGCCACTGGGCACTTCAGCTATTTTTAAACAAAACTAATATACTCATTGTATGCTCATTTTATTATTTCATAGCCCTAATAAATTGTATTTGAAGAACATCAGGTTATTTTTGATAAAGTGAACAATTGAAGGCGATGATCTCTTATTTTGTGGATATATCTTAAGGCAAAGGAATTGTTGTTCGAAATATCAGTTGGAACAAATCAATGCTGTTTCAAAGATTTTCAGCATGCGGGTCATTGCATTACTTTACTTACAGAGTGTATGGCGACACTCGTTAAAATTCTCTACGCAGAATAAAAATGATTTAATATGAATTAATTAGTAAATGAGACACTGAAATCAACTAGATAGCATGAAGCATGCATACATGTTACTCACGTCTTCCTTAGAATCTGATGCTGGGCAGATGTCGTTATCGCTTTTTTTATTTTTAAGCTGCACATTTAACAATTGTGGGGCGTTTGAAGGAAAAATAACTACTATTTTACATGGAGTGAAATACACATTCAAACATTTCCTTCGTAACAAATGGTAATGAAAAAACCTACGACCCAATGCTGCTGTGTGCCGTCCGGCGACAATCCGTCGATGAGGCGAGTCCACGCTGCTGCAAGAACGCCTGCAAAGCGCTCTTCCTGCAGTGACCCTCTGCGAAATCGCGTCACTCAGGAAATTCACATGACGTCAGGCATCACCCAACTAGTCGAAGGGAAGGGCTTTTGGGGAGAAAGCTGTCCACACAGACCATTTGCTGTTCTACAATTGAATAGTTATCTCGAATAGAGATCTAGCCCACAAAAGGAAAAGTTTTCAGGAAATAGAAAAAAACTCTAATTAGTGAAATTAATTTATTTCTGTAAAAAACTTAAATACTATCAATTTATTATGAACTGTGAATCACTCTGAAGTCAAATTTGAGTCAAGGCACTAACGCTCATAACATACTCACATCGATCTGACATCTTGCTACGGACAGATTACTATTCGCCAACAGGCTGACTTTACCTAAGGAAAACTTATTTGGAATGGTCGGTGCGCCCTCAGAATCGAAGTGGCTGTGTATTATGTCCAATAGGTCACTATTCCACTGAAATCACAACTCTCGACTTTTTATGGGTTAGATCTGCATTCGGGGTAACTATTAAATTGGTGCTTTACTTACACTGATCAATGGTTCTCTATTAAAATATCATTTGCCATTCTACACTTCTGCAATGCTCCTGTTATGTTTTGTGTAATTTTTGGCATGAAAAATAATATTTTTCAAACGGATGAATCTAACTGAAGAAAAATATGGAAAATTTCGAGTTTGTCCACTGATTCAAAAAACAATGAAATAGAAAATGATAAAAATCTATCCAATGTATTTGCCAAGCAACAATTTGGTAAACAATACGGAGTATTTATTCATAAACGGTAATAATATTTAGTTATTGATTCAAAGTATCCTTGGCATTATAGACAATCATAGATAAAACGGGAATTAATAAAAGGCAGACAACGCAGGCTGTAATAAAAATCACTTAAATTTATGTTTCATTCTTAAACTGTGGCACAACGTTTCGCGACTTTTTTTTGTAGCTTCTTCAGGCACTGTCTGTGAAACAAGAATATTCACTTAATTATGTTTTTATGTTTCACTTTAATATTTAATCAACAACTCCCAAAAGTACAAAAATACCACGAGGTTTTGAGGCTCGCCTTGTTCCATTGCCACAAAAATTCCTTTATAAAAAGTTAATGATAGTTAATAAGATATTATGGTGATCTTATGTGCAGACAGACGTAAATAAGCCGAAGTGACCCCCTTTGTCTCATGTTTTTCTAAAATGAAGGACCAAAGGTCCAAGTCAACTAGGGCCTGTCTGGCACTAGCGACTCAGATACAGTGACAAGGTTGGGGTCATTTGGAGGGGTTTTCGGTTGAAGGAGAAAACGATACATCAGCGAGGAGTGTGGTGAGGAAGGAAGCCAGGAGAAAGGGAGGGGGAAGGGAGAAAAGAGGGGGAAATAGGTGAGGAAGGCGGGGTATGTAAAATGGGGACCGGAAGGGGAATAAGAGTTAAGCCTATATGTAATTTGAGGACCGACCCAGAAAAGGGTATACGTAAGTTGAGGACCGACTACCTGGCATTCCAGGTAAAAGTGGAAGGTGACCACTGGCGTAGCATAGTGGAGGCCACAGGGGCGGCCGGCTCCAGGCAGCAAAATTTCACAATAAATAATAATAATTCATAATTAGACATGATTTAGGGGAATAATAATAATAGTAATACTAATAACAACAATAATAATATATTGTAAAAGTTTTAACATCTCATATTTTTGTCGCACCTACGATTCGCACCCATTGAAATGAGCAGGGAATCTTTCATTACTTACTCTGTGACGAATTCTTTAAATTAGTGTATTATGATGAAATACTGCTAATTGTAGCGACTGGCAACAGTCTGTACTCTCTTGTTTGGATTCCCTGTATTTTATTTTGTGCGTGGATTGTTTATGGCTAATATTCAGCGAGAATGACTCCTTTAATATAAAGCATAGTGTTCAATATTGTATAATAACACCTGCAAATTAGATTACAGGACGGAAAAGACCCTTCAGGAAAGTCCGTGAGTGAAGCTTCGACAATTCTAAGAAAGTTTAATTTATGAATCGTCATTCAATTCACATTAACTTAAGCGAATATAGGCCTATGTGTACGTTTCCAAACTGATTTTAATGCTCATAAGTGCTTGTAGTGATTGTTAAATTATTGAACATTGTTGAAAAATTATATTGTGCGTGTACGTCTATATTCGACTACGTGAGTATTAAATATTTTATTTAATAGAATGATTAAAATGTAGACGAATAAAGTTGAAGTTAAAGTTAAAAGTTTTGTTTTTAATTTTTTATTTTTAAGCATTAATATTTATTATTATTATTATTATTAATTATTATTATTAAATAATTATTAAGCATTAATAATTATTTTCAATAAAAATATAAATGGTATCGGTATCTTTATAGTTCTAATTGGAAATTGGTGTTTTATTTTCAATTCGCTAATAACTGAATCTTGTCGTTCGTCAAGGTATAATCATGAGTAGGGAGCTGATTTTGATGACCTGAAGCATCGCCAAAAAATCAATAAAATGATTTTAAAATGTTCTAAGAATGACCTAAAAGCAAAGAAAAATGGCATAAAAGATGTGATCAAAACCAGTTCCCAGGAACAAATCGAGCTGTCGGATACGTTACTGATATAATCCAGACTTCTGAAGTTCAAGTGAACTTAGCTTTTAAACTATTGGATTGCACTCTTTTTTACCAGGATATTTGTCCTTAGCTATTCCGAAATCAGCAGATCTGCCAATGGACTTGCCACAAACTCCTGCCAGCTGCCATTATCGCCGCCCAAAGTACTTTTTTTTTATTTTCTTAAGTTTTTGGTTTACTAATAGTAGAATGGAAATATTATTCTAAGAACATTAAAACACAGTAAAACTTCGTCCTAAATGGCAATTTTCTTTGAGTTTTCGAAAAACTTCATTAGAAGTCATTTGAAGCACTTTAACTCACTAAATAGATCAGTGTTTACAAATTGGTGGAAAGGTGCATATTAACTGTGTTAGAAATCTTAAAAAATACATTTGTCTAAGTTTTGAAAAACAAAAAAAAAAATACCATAAAATGAACTTTACGTCATATCAAAGAGTGAAATTTGCACTATCCGTCTGAAATGTTTGAAGAAAACATTTGGAGCCATTTATGAGAAAATGCCGTTTGAGCGTTTCTGAAAATGCGAAATTTGAGCTAGTTTTCATAGAAAACGGTCGAGTTTTCGAGAAAAATTACTTGGCATTATTTAAAGCACATGTACTCATAAATGTAATTATGTGAACAAATTGCCGCTAATGTAAATATACAAGGATACAAGTAAAAAAAATCATCTATCAAATGTCATCAAAAGATCCGTCTGTCACTAGTTCTTTCCCTTTCTGCGTAACACCAGGTTTCACTTCCATCTTTGAAAAAACGTAAATGCTGTTGCTACTTCAAAGCTCGAAAAGCAAATGAGACTATTGTCATCATTGGACCTCTCGAAGGATCTCTGCCGGGCAAGTGAAGGGAAAGGAACAAGGAAATGCTGGCCAGCAGCGCGGCGGCGGCGGCCCTCTTAACGCGCCTACCTGAACTTCCTGCCTCCTCAATCCGTTTCTTACCTGAGATGGTTTGGTCCTCAAATTACATATAGGATTAAGAAGTAACAAGACCATCTTCAATTCTCAGACCTTCATGTAGAAAAAACATGGCCGCCGTATAGGTTGGGCGTACTTCGCTCACCAAGCAAGCACACGCGGGAAATTTGAATGTGTACAGCATTCAAAAATTTACTCGTGATAATTTCATTCTATGTTTACATTAACTGGATTTAATTACTAAGTTACTTATGAAGCTATTATACTTACAGAAACAGTGCGGTTTACATTGTAGTCTGGAAATATCAAGATAGGTTGAATTTAAGAAGAAATACATTGCAGACTGGACACTGCATTTTAAAGGAAATAAGCTTGTGAGCAAAGCAAAAAAATATACAAAATTTAGGCGCACCTGTGGATGATATTTTTTCCTCAATATCTATTGAATAAGAATGGGCATTCTGAAATAAAACAAGAGGATATATCTGAAACGTTCCTATGTATTTTCAAAAATCTTTACTTGTAGCAATTTACATTTTGTATGAGCTCATAATATAAATTCGTAGTAATAATAATAATACATTTGTACAGTAGAAATTTAGTGCAAGTTCGATCATACTTTTATACACAGAAAATGATTGGCCTTTATTATTTAGGACAGCACATAGCAATAATTTGGCTAACAGAAAACTAATTTTTCTTCAGCATTTTATTGAAGATCACTACATTTACAGCAACATTTTAGGAATTCATTTTATTCCCATCACACATTACATTTGCTTTAGGAGTACACAGCCTAAGAAATCGTCAATGACTTGCCCTCAATTGCACAAAATGAATCAGAAGCACTTGAAAAAGTATTGAGTCAGAATAAAACATAATGCAACATTACGCAACATTTTTTCTGTGGTTTATAAGAACAATCAAAGGATATGCAAACACCTGACTTCCACATCAGTTATACTGTACCTATTTAACCTCAATATTCATTTAGAAATAATCACAGGTAATAATATAGATCAGAGTATACAAAATACATTTCTTTACAGCAATAAAAATAATAAATGGTATCATCCAAAATAAAATTTCATTTGTGTTAAATAGCAACAGAAGTCCTTATAAATTCACTTTCTTTTATTATCAGAGCTGAGATTTATATGGAGTAGCAAGTGCATATACAAATACTTATAAAAAATGTTCAAAATATTGTCTAACCAGTTTCATAAATAGAAATTCACCATTACAACTTGATACATGGAGCAATACCAGTATAATTACCTTTACATAAAAATATACAAGAGGTTAGTATTCTACATTAGTTATAAAACATTAAGATATAAAACAAGGAAGAACATGTACCTAAAAATTACAAAAGTATGTCCCACCTCTAAATATGGAAGTGAGTTACAAACCATTAAGAAAAAGGATTGGAGTCAGTTTTAGGCTGCTGAAATGCAGATTCTAACAAGAGTGAAGAAATGTAGGTGAAAAGATAAAAAAAAGAATACATGCACATCAGGAAAGAATTTAACATTTTCTCATTGCAATAATGAACAGTATAGAACATACTACCAAGAAAATGTTGATAAAATGAATGATATCCGATATCCAAAGGCTACGTCTTACACTCCAAGGTGAAGGGATGTGGAAACACACAGGAGCGGTGGAAAGATACTGAAAAGAGGCCTAAATTGTATTGTAATTTTCCTCACACAAGAGCAAGGGACAGTTTAACTGGTGAATTTCTGTAGCTTCAGTTTGTATCCTTTATCGCCAAGATTAGAGTTGTAAGATTTTTTTCTTTTTACTCCAAGCTTTTTAGCTAATTCCTTTGAAGTATGCCTTTCATTTAAAACTTTATGATAATTATTAATACAAATATTACTCAATACTTTTACAGATTTCTTTACTATTTTCATCAGGGTAACACCACATGTGCACTCTTTATCAATATCATTGACACTACTCTCATATATTTGAATACCTAATGTTATAACTGTATTTTGCTGGGTTTTTAATTTTAAAATTCTTTTTCAAAAGTGTGGCTTATTAAGGTCTGGAATAAAGCATAAATTGTTGCAGCTAATGTAATCATGAAAGATGAAGGACATTTCAACCCACCTCTATTCAGTTCTTTAAAATACTCATACATTTCTTTTTCACAATCCGAATGCATTTCCTCATGCGATTGCAGCATGTGGTGACATTCATCACAGATTCTTTGTTTATCTAACACTAAAAGAACTTTCGTACTTGTATAGCTGGCAATACAGACAAGAATCTTTGGGAAACTGAAACGTAGAAGTGTCTGAAGCCTAGTAGTTCGATCTACATCCCGGCACACAACACGAGCGACCCATATTTCAGTTTTGTGAAGGTCACTTTTCTGAAGAAAATATACTAAACAACTACTCACGATTAAGACTCAACCTTCACTTTCATAAATAAGCACACAATCTACTTATAACACACGTAATTATAAACTCTCTGCACCTAACCACATGGAACGCACGTGAAACACAGTCACTATCACCCAACCGGTACCGGCGCCATTTTGCCTGGTATCGATACCTACATGAAGGTCTGAGAATTGAAGATGGTCTTGGAAGTAAGCTTCACGAGATAAGATGAAGGGATTATTTGGTCCTCATTTTGCATACGCCCGAGGAAGGATAGAAGAAAGAGAATAAATAAAAAATTACTCAGTTACCAATATGAAAATAGCGACACTAAAATTAACTCAAGAGGTAAGATTTAAAACAATGACATTTAATATATAGACACGATGAACAATGCAACACACCAAATTATGTAAAGCTTGGATTCAAATAGTTATTTAAGAAGTGATCATGTGCCTTGGTAAATATATTACTATCTAACATCGAGATAATAGTATTATTTATCTTAATGAGTATGTCCGATATTAATCGGGCACAGGATCTAGGTCCACTGTCAAATATGCGCGGATCATCAAATGAAAAGTGTGTGACAAACTCAGTCTGTTAAGATATTGTTTTAAGCTTATCTCTGGTTTCCTTTATGTTGTTTTTATGTTCATTAATTCTAGTTCTAATTTTCCGTTTCGTTTGTCCCACGTAGGTTTTTTCACAATCTTGATTGACAAATTGAATACCATAAACATTTTCGACATCTAATTTAGGAATTTCATCTTGAGCATTGATCATCAGATTCTTTTTATTTGTAACAATATGTCTAGCCACAACCTTCATTTTGTCCCTCTTTAGATTCATTTTATCTTATTGGTAACATTCGGTATGTAAGGGAGAATTATCTTTTTTTTTGTCCTCGAGTACAATTTGTTCCTGACGGGCTATTTATTTCTGCTATACAAGTAAGAGGAGAGCTTGCATGTTAATGGATAGATCTAGACCAGTGTCTGCCAATTCAATGCTCTGTGACGGTACAGAAAACTGCTCTCTTCGAGATGAGTGCGGAGGAAAGGCAGAGACCGTCGCGGCGGCTGGTGCACTGTGTTCCAATGATGGTACGGAAGTGGAGGAAAAGGTTCGCTTGGAAAATCGATAATTACTTTTTTAAGTAGTAATTATTATTTAGAATGTTAAAGATTCAATAAGATTGTGAAGAATTTTATAACACAACATACATTATTACATAACTCAAAGCAATATCCGACTCTAGTACTGTAATCCCACTTCCATTCTTCTATTAGATCATGGCGTAAATATAATGGTGAAGCGGTGCGCAGGCGCTCGCCACGCCTCCTCTACGCGTGACGTCATCTTGGAGGTTCGCGCTCGGCGAGCGCAGGGCAGGCGTATGTCTTCGCCCGCCTGAGTTACGTTAGGGGGGTTCTGCTAAAACTTGAGGCATCCGTATCTTTATCAGTTCGTGCTTCAATGTTTAATTCGTCTTTACAACTCTAAATGTAGCAGGTATTTCTATTTTTACGAAATAAATGGGCCACCTATTTTAGGAACGAAAGGGACCGCAGACAAAGTTATTTTTCATTAAAGTAGTTGAAGTAGGAATTACCCATTTTATTGCTGTTTTATTCTATTTTATTGTCTTATTTATGTTTCGAGCTGAAGCAAAGAAAAAAGAACTGACATATCTCGTCCTACATGTGTTTAATTGCAGTTGGACTGATGTAAGGTAATGTCTGACCAGAAATCTAGTTCCTTCACCCTGAATTTGTTAGATGCATTAGGGATTGTTAATAATGTTAAATAATTTCTCAATAAATACTACTATTATTTTGCATTCTTATCATTGTCATTAATTTCTTCAGTTGTTCTTCTAATTGCACTTTCTCTAAACAGTTCAGAATATTTTCTTTTCCATATTCTAATTTCATCACGTAACTTATTTATTGTTTGTGTTAAATCAATTTGAAGACTATCTCCACAAACTGCGTTTTCATTAATTGACTCTGGAACACTACCCGTCACATCCATTATTGCTTGTGATAACAGTACATCCACTAATTTGTGCATATTCCTTCAAACTAGTCAAATGGTTCGACTAGGATTTATTTTTTCGAAACCAATAGGCAACTTCTCGGTAGGCACTGCGTCAGGTTTTAAGTTTCGGCTTTTCTGTGGTGTATAATTTAACAATACCTGACCGCAATGGTATTGCAAAGCTATCCTAAGCAAAGGGGATAGAACAAATGCGCGCTGAAAATAATTACAATTAACGTCACTACAATAAAATAATTTACGGAAACAAAAGACACCTTAACTAGTTAACACCGTTCTTTACATTGATCTTATCCTTTCTTCTACAAAAATGTATCCACGCTTCACATAAATTGGCATCTTTCGGGAAAGAAAAATACTTAATGTCTGTTCCCTTCTTTTTCTTGTTCCAGTTTGTGCAACCAAAAATAGCGCACGACGACATTGTTTATTTTATTTCAATATCAATTCACGATATGTTCACCTTTCTGCCACTAAAAAAACTACTAGAAAACTACTAATACAAAGCAAATCGCGATTACAAAAATTCGGCGTGTACGCAACGAGCCATACAATCTCACTAGGCGCCAAGCAGGCGAGCATCCATCGTGACGTCATGCGCAGAAGAGAACGAAATTTCGTTCGGGATCCGTCTCACCTTTATTCTTACACCATGTATTAGATAACATTTGTGGAAAAGACAGTTTTAACATTTTAGGACAATAATATTTTATATAATATGACGAATATTCGTTATATTATATAATATAACGAATTAGTTCGATCTGAAACAATTAATGTTAACAAATAGGTGCCGGTAGGGGTCACATGAGATAATTATTTTTTATGTACAGATTTGTTTGAGAATGTTGAAAATCCTCGTGATTTTCAGAATACTTTCAATAATCTTCAATCTGCAAATTCCTTTATTCATCCCATGATTGCCATCTATGTCAATTATCAGAATTTATTTAATCTCGCAGATTTCTCTGGTTGCAAAGCTACATAATGCATCTGTAGGTTGGACTTGTTACCATTCTGCAGTTCTTTCGAACACACTAAACACTTCGCCATTGTTCCAGTATCTACGAAAGGAAACCTTCCTTCCGTAGCAGAAATAAAGAAAGCGGTGTAGATGTTTTCCCACTCATGTTGCCTGAAAAGGCCCACTGCCAAAGTTTTCGGTACCGGTGACCGCCGTCTGCCCCTCCCTCCCCCCTTTGCTCGGGCTCCTTCTCCGAGCGCCTTATCTCGGAGGGCAAAGCGGCTCTGACGTCATTCATTGTCCAGTTAGCAATCGCTGATCCAGACTAATTATAACGTTGAAAAAATTAAATTGTAATAAAACAAGCCGTCTCGGTGGGCGAGGGACTAGTCACTGACCTTTGAACCCCCAGTGCGCGGGTTCGATCTCGGCCGAGGCGCGCGGATTTTCGAAGGCGGAAAATCCACTGTAGCTTCGTCGCTCCTGCAGGACGGAACAGAATCCTGGCAGATGCCCGGCAAAATTAAATCCCTCCAACAACATCCCACACTAACGAGATCTCACTTTTTCGCAATAAGACAGCTCGGATGTAGTTAACGACATCTGGCGGAGAAAGTCAAATCCCAGGGGCATTTATGGGAGCGCCCGCGAGGGGCGCCTGCTCGACGAAGGGCCCCACACCCACGTCGTGAGGAGGCTTCCAAGTGTGGCGTCTCGGCCTGTGTCGAAAGAAAGAAAATAATCCACAGATACGAACGTTTGCAAATACTGATTTATTCAATGAACTCCGACACCTGAATAATTATGTACATATTTACAAGTGAACGGACGGACCGTCCCGTTCCAGAAGGAAATACCTCGGCCACCCCGACCGCTAACTAACGACGCAGGAGCGCCGGCCCCTTACTCGTCCTACTCACGCTACCCACGCCGCGCACCCACTCACGCACGACTCGCCGCGACCGGACCTGTGAGAAATTGGAGAACGAGACGCTTGCTCTCGTTGCTTATATACCCGCTGGGCTCGTCTGACGGAACTACGTCACATAGCCGCATCCGCCAGCCGAATTCTAACCCCAGCTTCCTTTCGGGGTTCTCAACTCTGGCGCCATGACTACGCGCGTCACAACCGCCACCCTAGGAATGTCTCACCCCCGACTTGCCTGCTGGATTTCCCCGTCTTCCAAAAATACCCCTTTTGTTCTGCGAGGCGTCAGCTCGACGCGCCCGCCGTTTCCTCTCGTCCCTGTGTGCAATTCAGCTCTTCTGAATGCACGTACTGAATTTAATATTGGGCGTCTCATATGACGCCACACAAGGAAGCCTGGGTCGAAACGTCGGGTGCGGAACACTGCCTAAGGTCAGTCTCGTCGCAAATTATCCTATAGGATAAAACATGTAATAAAACAAGTGGATCCACTTGAAAATTTCGGAGGGAACGCGTACCCCAACCACCAATACCAGTGCAATTGGTCTGTACTAGATATTCAATACTACGAATAACGTCATCCTGATATTGAGATCGAAACGTCTGAGGAAGTTTTCGAGTGAAGCTAGGAATGTTATTCAATGTGGTTAGATTCTGTTGCCAACTTACATTAGCAGAATCAAATTATTTCGTGAAAGCAAAATATAAGACTGTGATAAGTTTAATCGTTCATCGTCACTAAATCGTCAATATATTAATAACGCAAAAATGGTATTGTTGGTCGCAGATTGGTAATAAAATGAAGGAACATCGAGGTCTTCCTTTTTTGTTTACAGCATAATCTATGATGAATAGAACAAAATATAAATATACAAAATACAAATAATGTTTCATACATTCAATCTGCAATAAAAATGGGAATTCCATTCAGAATTCCAAAGCTGATCGCCTCCTACGCGAGAAGGAACGCGGAAGAAGGATGAAAGTACCGTTAAGCGTATTTTCGAGTTATTCTGATATTTCAATTTCAGTTGACTAAGTAAAGCCTATATATTGTTATTTGTGTCCCTTTCAAATTTTCCGATAGTTCAAGAATCGATTCAATTAAGTTTCTAAGTAAGGATCAATGAAAATCAGTTCATTTTGTGATATTAATGTTGACACAGTAATAATGATATGCATTTTGTGTATCCCTAGATAAGATGTGACAAAATGACGTAATTGAGGAAAACATTTTATCTACAAAGATATAATTGTTTTTCAATGTTAAGAAACTTTCTTATAATTCGACATTTGAGATGTTTGTCATGTGCAATCATTCTGACTTATTTAAAACCTATCCTAAAAGACTTTAATAGTTTCACATGTATCAGTATATCTTTGGCCCAATCTTTACTTATAGACAGTTGTATTACAACAAGGAATTAAAAACAAATTATTAACATACATTCAGTTTATTCGACTTCATGTATTAAAGTCAGAACAAAATTAGCAACAAATCATTAACACTCAAATACAATGTCAAATTTGGGCGGTGTTGTTCTCTTTGTCAATGATTGAATTAATCAAATGATGGAATCAATGCCTTTGTGGTTCCCCCGTTTGATGAAGTGTCCTAATTTTGATAAAGTTATGTAAAGTACCTGATACAGAACCTTGACAGCTCGAAACGCCCAGTGCAAAAAGGATGAAAAAAGAGAACAACACCGCCCAAATTTGACATTGTATTTTAGTGTTCATGATTTGTTGTTAACTTTGTTCTGATTTTAATACATGGATGAAGTGGAATAAACTGAATATGTGGTTTAAAATTCCTTTTTGTAGTACAACTGTCTTTAAGCAAAGCTTGTGCCGAAGCGACCCCAAACGTTAGTTAGTTAGTTAGCAAATGCCTTATTTTACGTGGTGAGACTCGGGCCATCAGGCCTGCTCTTCCGTCTGACCACGCAAATTTCTCTACGCTCCTTGCACCAACTAGGTGAGAAAGAAGGTATTACTTGGGTGACGAAACATGCGATTTGAATTAGAGGCTCAGAGGCGTCATTTAGGCTTGAGGATCTTTTACATGCAGTAAATCTACTAACATGGGACAGCCGGCTTTACTTCCCCTCCGAAGCAAGGCGTACGAAGGATTTTTCCGCCCTTAAAAATCCATGGCTTCGATCGGGTTTGAACCCGCAATCTTTAGAAAAAAGAGTCGCTTGTGCACTCACCGTTTGGGCGTGTGGGCGCCTCCAGCAAGAGGCAGGCGACGGCGAAGGCGACGCGCAGGAAGGGGCACATGGCTGCCCGCGGCTGCACGAGCGACTGCGCCGGGCCGCCTTCGCGGGGCGAGTGCGCTGATGGGCTCAACTGCCTCCGGGCGCCGGCGACCTGCTCCTAATGCGCTGACCTACCGCTCACGACGCCCTCCCGAATCTCCTTCTTCATTCCGATGTGAATCTTCGCCTGCTCAGCTATTTTACTCCACTCCTTTCTGCCTGTTGCTTGTTTCAGTGATTAGTGGATATGATGTGGTACCATACCAAGTGCATGAGTGTTCTGGGTTATATTGTAAACAAAAAACAAGAATGTCAATACTTACATTGTATAAATGAACAGTTGCACTGTACACATGAAAAGCAATCTTCATCGGTATGAAGCAACTATAAATCTTCTAATTCTTGCCGCGTGAGTAATTAGGTTTATTTGCAACTCTTGAATGAATGATTATGCAAATAAACCTCACCATTCAGCGCAAACCACGGTGTTCACATAAAGCATGCATATAAGATGAAGAAATATAAGCCTTCTAAGCGTGACGTCTCAAAGATCCTTCCAGCGCAGAGACATTTAGTTGGTAATGGATAAGCGTAGGACCAGCAACGTCCAAAGCTAATAGAATGTCCAAAAGTATCTCATCCTGTAGACTATGGAGCGAAGAACGTTTCTTTGAGGACTTTGCTGTCAAATTTTTAAGTTTTAAGGTCTTTAAACGCTTCTTTTAGGAGTTATTTAACTACATAGATTTTGACAATGCTGTCGGGTAATGCGGGTTGCATTTTACATGAATATTTAGATGTGTTTTTCTCAACAAATTCTTCACTTTTTAAAGTCAAAACGCAGTTCGTCACGTCTCCGTGAAATTCCCTTTCTTTAGAGACCTCATTTATGAAAACTGGTTCCCTGTGAGAGCCGCAAAAGGCATGTATACTACTGAAATAATGTAGGAGACGATACATGTTAAAAAATCACTTGGTTTTACAATAATCACACAACCAGTGTACGCCTACATTCTGCACAAGATATCAAGATCTGCACTGAATTCACAATTCACCGATACAATTTTTAGAAAGTTAACTGACATTGAAATAGTCTGGAAGTACTTTGGGCGTAATTCGTTATGGCGCCCGGAAACCATGAATACGCACTTACTGGCTCACATCACTCATCCATTCCCAACCCCTCTGACATTTCTGCTTTCAGGAAATTTTGCTGCTCCCATTTTCCTGTAACTGTAACGAATTCGCAAAATTATCGACAAACGCTTCATCGAAACTCACAATATGTACTTGGGTTTTTATTTCTTGGCGCGTGGGGGCTTGTCTTGGATGGAATATCTCACGGTATTTCGTGTCGTTCTCGATCGTGCCGCTAGGAGTCGGTGATCGCCAGCACTGCTCGATACGGTCACGATCATGGGACGACGGAGAACGACGCGAAATACCGTGAGGTATTCCATCCTGAAGACATGCCCCCACGCGCCAAGAAATAAATCCCCAAGTATAGAAAGGGCGAAGCGCCTGGCCCTGGCTCCGGCTTCCATGAGCTACCACGAAGTGTTATCTCGGCCCTTCACGCTTCTGTGAGTTCTCCGGCCCGCGTTCGCTTCCTGTCACCACCTCTCCTTCCGCCCCCCCCCCAGACCCCCGATCAATACCAGACAAATGTCGGAGACGCACCTTAACAAACGTGCCACGAACCACGCGAGATCTTTCCTTTCTCATCCTTATCCTCTCCTCTTTCCTTACACACACACACACACACACACACACATACGCACACGCACTTATACAGTCACTAGACCACGAATTAGGGATTTTTGATTCCATTCCAGGATTTTTCAGCAACTTTATACCCAGTCAGTTTATTTGTCTGAGTGGAAATGAATGTAGGGCTTTTCCTTTGTCATGAATAAGGCGGTCATTCAGTTCGCCACTGCTAGATAACTTCGAAGTCTGAGTTTATGGAAATTCCTAAACACCCACTACACACACTATATACGCTTCACTTGATATAGGACACCCGAACGGGTGAAAAAGAAGTGCTCGGGCAACACTGTCTTGTATTCCACGGCTGAGTGTAACACAGTGTCAGAATAAGTCTGTTCCTTACCAAACAACTTAATAGCATCAGCAAAAGGCTGTGGAATCTCCATAATACCTACCTTTGCCGCTATGCTTCACCGACTCTGCCCGGCAGGTCCTAGGTTCGAGTCCCGCCGGTGGCGGATTTTCTACCCTAGCTACAGCTACATTAAATTCAGCTGCTGACTGGAGGAGAATTCTAGCGGCCGGCTGCTCTGATCGATAGTTATCCGTGGTTTCTCCGAGCAATAACAGGCGAATGCCGGAGCAGTACCCTAGCAAACGGGCCACGGACCGCGCGCGATCTTTCTTTCCTCTTCCTTGTCCTATCCTCCCCCCTTACTTACAAATGCACTTACACGTGCTACCAGAAATATCGGAGATAATTCGGGAACTTAGAGCTTGCTCCGGGTGGAGGCGAATCTCGCTGAGGAGACATTTCGAAGAGCGAAACCTGAGCACGCCTGCGTGCAGGTGTCGCCGGAAGTCATGTTCCAGCGGGAAAGGAACGCAGCTACACCCTGAGAATACATCATTCACCTCACTTACGGGACTAAAGAGCTCCGCAGTTGACGCCAGCCGGAAACAATAAATACCCCTAACCCTCGTCTCTACCCTCTCCACCCGTCCCAGCCCCCACCTCCCGCCAGCGCTTGCCATTTTCCAAAAATCCCCCCCCCCCACCTCGATGCACGCCTCTTCACCTGCCTCCCCTCGCCGTTCGGAGAACCCACCCGCCCGGCGCCTTTTTTTAAAACTTTCCCCCCTCCAGTAGCCCTGGCGAGGCGGTCGTTTATTGTCTTGCAGGGGGATACATGCACTGCAAGTCGATGGCTTATGCGGCAAAGAAAGGGGCAGCTTATTAACTAACCTAACCTATGGATGTAGCCGGCACATTGGCCGGCAACGTAAGATTTATATTAATGTCGATTGGTGTTCTTTCTGTTGTGGCTTTCTTACTGCGGTCTTCTTGATTTTGCTTTTGTTTTTCATTCACTCATGCATCATGCTAAGGTCCATTTACACTTATTTGCATAGTTGACACTGGCACTATGTACACGGCACCGCCTTTGCTGAGCGCCCGAGCGGCGGCGACGGCTCTCCGCCTTGCGCCGTCGGCGTCGAATGGAGCGCTCCCGGCGCACAGCCTCTTCTTCACCCATTACCTGCCATTGTCCCATTTTTGGGACGCTGTAATTTTTTACATTCGAAACACATTTAATGCACTTAGGCACGTTTTCGGATAAAAATTGGTACAAATACAAGTCGGCGAGTAAGGAAACACAGTGAAATCGCATATAGAGTGATTGTTTATTCTGGGGATTTCTCTAAACTTTAACGTTTCGAACATTTCAATTTTTCCGCAAAAGAAATGAAATACTATTTGGTTATATTTTCGTGCCAATAATTGTTGTTAATTTGCTTGTTAGATACTTGAGAAGGCCATCATCGAGTTGAGTGCAATTCTAAATAATTTACAATTATGTAATTGTTGTTTTTCTGAGGCGTACCAATTTTGGGACATTGGCGACTGCATGTACTTTTGAGGTTACGTTTCTATTGCATTGTGCGTGCATTCTATCTTCGCTGGATGGAGCATTTGAACTGGATTTCAACCATAATCAGTGGCTGCATCGGCAAATCTCCGTCCGTTGTTCAACGAGATGTCGCCTCATATCGGTGACAATTGATGCTCGATCACAATTGCACGCAGGGTACAAACGCTGGGCGCCAACTGTTGGCCGTTGTATCGCCCCCACGAAGTCATTCGTGGAGAGTTTCTCTCACCGGGAGAGGAACCCTTCCCATCGAGAGACAAATGACTGCCGCCTTTTAACAAGTGTGCGTTCGATGTCGCTGTGCGAGGTTTCCGCTTGCCGCTAATGCAATTCAGGCTCTTCTGTCCGCGTCGGTTTAAAACTGCCCCGGTTACCGCGACAAAAAGCCTCGAGTAGAACGATTTGACACTTAACAAGACAGTTTTACGCTTTGTTATTTACTAAAGTCTGTGGAATGGATATGGTGTATATTTTTGAAGATGATATTTTTAAATATTTACGACAGTGGTGTCAAGGTCTTCTACTGGTGGCAGTGGCACGCTTCATGGCACCGCAGGATGCCACGAGCTTCTCTGCGCAACTAGTGTCGGGAAAGGGAACTATTATCAGTAACCCCACCTTTTTACAATAGGCATGGCGTTGTCTCTTGTAGCGGGGTGATGAACTGCGTGGAGGGGCGATTTTGTCGTGGCACTCGTGCCACGGGACTCCCGCTCGTGGCATAGACCTTCACAACTTGATTTAGGATATAAGCAATTAGTGGTGGTTACGGATTAAATTGAGAACCAAAATGAATGCAATCTAGGTACCTATAAACATCATCATCTTTCACAGTGTCTTGCTGCAAACAGCCAAATGTCAATCGATGAGATGCTGCTAGAAACGATTTCTTGGGTTATTGTGAAAGAAATGCACCCCTTGTACCCCTCAAATCACAGAGGCTTCCTATTGAATTCTGTCGAGGGCAGGGAGCACATGAGCCGATCATGCAATGATGTTCAATTGCTAAATATAATACTTACGTAATTATGATAATAACCATTTTGCGACAGCATTTGCAACACTGCAACCGTGGGGAGTTCGGACACAGCGCCGTGGCGACGCGATAACGAACAGCACCTTTTTGGAGAATGCCCTGCATGAATGTAATTATGTGAATGAGAAACTAGTACACTGATGTTTGTGAAAACTGCAACACCAAGAAGGAGACATACTATTACACGAAATTTATTCCACAGATTAGAATATCGCAGTATTCAAATGATTAGAATAGCGAACTGTACATGCATTTGACCTTTAGACTATAGTACGATGTGAAGCTGCCATCAGAAGAAAGAGAGCTTGGATATGCTGCTGGGGAACATACTGCCACGCGGTTTCTATGCGTGACCACAAAGCATCGACAGGAGGATCAGAACGATCATGTTGCCGACCGATCGTATCGGACATGTTCGATGTGCGACATGTCAGGCGAACGTGCAGACCAGGGAAGCAGTGGCACCTGTCGTTCTTCGCAGAGAGCTTGCACACTCCTAGCCACATTGTACTTTTCTCGCCGTTGTCCTGCTGAAATATGGCATGTGGCGCTGCTTGTAGGAGGGGCAGTACCTCAGGCTCTGAAACCTCCCTAATGTAACGGTTGCTGTTCAGATTGGCCTCAACACGTATGAGACGTGATCGCACATTGTAGCCAATGGCGCCCCAAATCATGGCGTTTGTCCGCTCTGGCGCGGAACAATGCAGATTGCGATCACCACGGTAGCGTCAAACTATACGTGGCCATCGCTCTAACACAAATTCGAGCGGAACTCGTCCGAAAACACCAAATTTTGCACTCAGCACTCCAGTGAACAAGTTCATTTGCCCATTGCGTCTGAGACGACTGGTGGTTCCTGGACAAAAGGGCCAGGACTCAGTGGTATGCGTGCCACCAGTCCAGCCCTCAGCAGACGGTGTCGAACTGTCAACGATGACATGACCAGACCCGTTGCAGTGCCCCAATTCGAGCCAACACTGTGGACGACGCCGTTCCTGTCGCTTACGGGCCATGCGGACAAGATGGCGGTCATCTCGCGCTGTGTTCACGTTGTGTGGTCAAGTACCCACTCGTCGGCGTTGTACGAACCTATCCACTGGTTCCACTCACGCATCACTGCCGTAGCAGCGCGCCCGTTCGAGCCGCACTGTCACGGTGTGGCGTCGTGGCAACGTTTCCAAGCTTACCTGAGCGGCGTACCTGAGCCGGAAGGCTGTAGTGAAAGGGCGCACCTGAGCTAAAAATAAAGGGGCGACCGACAGGATGTGACTGCTCCAGGAAATACCCCACGCAAACAAAGTTTGAGAAAGGTTAGTGGCGAGTCTGGACGATTGTGCAAGACCCTGGAATTGGCTAGCCATCGAGCCTGGGGACACAGACAGCATGACGCCGGTGGAGGAGACGGGGTGTACATAAGGCGGGCGCTTCTGCGCTCGCGGAGATTCAGATAGATTTGTAGAGCTTGTTGTTAGCCGAGAGGATGGGTTAGATCTCCTGTGCACTCCAGCACGTGGTTTCCGGGGCGAGACCGGTTTTTTGGCGCCAGGCCGTGTAGGTACTTGTACCGGGGACTTAACTGTCCGATTGCATCGCATCATGCGTTTTGTACCTGCTTTCGAGCAGTGGCACTGGGTTGTAGGGCCTAGGGACGGGTCGCGGCGTTTTCGCGGCTAAGAGGAAGAAAAAGGTTACCGGGGTTTAATTAGTATTTGTAAAAATTTCTTTAATTGTTAAGTTCTTGTAAATAAATATAAATATTGTTATCTTCAACGCAGTGTCTTTGCCATTCACTCCAGTACGTCACAACGGTATGGCAAACCCCTTCCTGGTCATTACCGATCATTCTGCCCCGTTCGAAGCCGCTCAGATGCTGATAGTGCGCCCTTTGGCGTCGACGAGGCATTCTGGCACTTGCTTGCACTTTCCACATTGGTTGACGGCTGTCACACAAAAGGGGCACTACCAGGCCAACGTGCATGCCATCTCTATGCAAATTAAACACTTCTTATGGATACACTTTTCTACACATCCACGTATTTTCTTTTTGGGTGTTGCAATTTTCACAACAGCAGTGTACTATGTATAAGACATGTATGCAAGTAGAAAGTAATAGATAGGTACAAAGATATAGTTTATTTAGCTTTCTCCTCTATTTGTTACATAAAATACATATTTACATACATTGCTTACATCTGTAGGTATACTCTCTGTAGGTGTACTTTTATGTGTTTTATAATTTTTCTTTTAAATTCTTTAATTTGTTCACAATTTATTTCTAACGTTAATTTATTATATAATTCAAATCCTTTATCAAATAGTATATTTTTGCCTGTACAGTTTTACTAAAATTATTACAAAATGTTGTGCTTGTCTTGTTTCCCTTATGTTTTATCATTCACTCTTTGGATTTTGCTACTAAATCTCCTGTCATATGATTTTTCATTCATTTAAAAATATAAATTAGTGTCTTGTACTGAATTCTCTGTTTTATTGACATAAATTTCAGAGGGTCTATGAGGTACGCAGAGTTTAATGAGGTAGTATATGTATGCAAAATATATTTGTAAATGTATATGTAGTTACGTGGGTCCGTCAAACCTTCTCCTCTTCGGAGAACTGCCCTTGATGTACGGTTGAACGCGGGCGCAACGTAGCTTAATGCCCAGGTCACGGCTTCGGGCCTTTTCGTTAACAAGGGGACACGGCGCGTCACACTTGGCTGGTGGCCAAACCGAGTCTTGGCTTTAATAGTGGTCTCCATGGAACAGGTAAGGAAGACCGCTCGTTGTTTGATCTGTCCACATCACTAGGCTCCGGAAAACATATAAAAGTGATGTGATTAGAAAGTCACATTTCCAATCATAATTCATGAAATGAAAGAAAAGAATTCACACCATTAAATACGCCGTTAAATACATACTTCTGATTTGACTACCGCAGAGTTCAAACTGTGCATCGCGTCGCGGCCACATGGTATGGGCGTCGCGGGAATTTATTAAAAATTATCTTCAGATCTGATTTACTTTAATCCTTGTGTCATTATGTCTAGAAAATAATTTGCAATATCATACTACACGTTATTTGTAATACATACAATTTATATACTATTTGTGTGTTAATTGAAGCTAGCAAGTTCTTTACCAACACCTTCTGGGCTCCTTTAGCATCGACGAACATCCCTAGCGCATCGCAGCCGGTGATATTCAATTTTTCTACCCACGCAGATCAAGAGTTCTCGTGCTCACGCGAGAGCGCGGCGGCGACACAAAAAGTGTAATGTGTTATTTTAATACAGAATTTTTAAAATGGAGAAATAAAATAGCCTATCACATCACTTACTCATTTGGGCTAAATCATTAGTAGGCCTATATGACCCTTATATTTGAAACATTGTTGGCAGGAAGTCGCGAGAAGTTCGTTTAGGACAAGGGAGCCGTGGACGAAAAAAGTTTGCAAAACACCTGGACTGCCGTACAGTCACGTGAAACATTCAGAGAAAATATTTGGTAATAAATAAAAACTAAAAATGATAAGCAATTATTAACGTTTTAATAAAATTAATAATTTTCACAGAAAGAAAGATACAATGGCACCTAAATAAAAATACTTTTCAAAAAAGTGCATTGTAATTGACGAGTTCGAATGCATAAAAGTGAAGATAAATTTCATCGTATTGAATATTCTCACTACATTTCATGTTGAAAGACATGTCCAATGGGCCACAAATAAAAAATACCTTTCAAACATTGCACTGTAATATACAAAGCTTAAAAATCATTAAGTTAATTTAAAAAATTCTTTATGATAAGCTCTTCTAATGATACTTCACAGTTGATACATATTTATTTGAGAAGAAAAGAAGTGCATTATTTTCTTGTCACGTAATAAGTATTTGCAACAGTGTATGTTAATACGAGTAGTTACCATTACCATTCCTTCGTATAAAAAAGGTTGCTATTGAATTTCTTGATTCACAAATATCACGCCATTTGAATTTATCTCAGAGGCTTCATTTAGGCTTGAAGATATTTTACATGCAGTAAATCTAATCTACCACACGGAACAACCGGCTTTACGTCCCCTCCGAAGGAAGGAGTACAAAGGATTTTTTCGCCCTCAACAAACCCACGGTTTCGATCGGGTTTAAACGCGCCAACTTGAATATAACAGTCCGATACGCTAACCGTTACACCATCGACTTCGATACTGTTGCCCTATAGAGAAAAAAATAAGAAAGATGCGGTATTTCCTTAATGGTTTCGCCGTACTTCAATGATTCGTTCGACTGTGAGTTGCGTCTGCTGCTGGCTGTGGCAGTGGGAGGGGAAGGGGGGCTGGAGGGCCCGATGGGGGGCGCGCTTCTGAGAAGGTGTCCGCTGCGGAATGGGCAGCGGTGGCGGGGGTTGGGGGTGGGGGCAGGTTGGTACCTGCCGCGAGGGAGCGGGCCAGGGAACTGCTGTTTCAGAACCACTCTCGGTTGCTCTGCGACAAAAAGAATTTCTAGCATGGGCTCAGACGCTGCAAAGACTTTTGAAACGAGAAAGAAATGTTCGCTTGAACTGCGGCGGTTCTTCTATAGGGATTTTGTGGAAGGATTCGCCACGTGTTCAACGGCGAAAACACCGTTGGCTGTACAAATCCCCCGCACAGTCGAGGGCCAAGGTAAATGATAGCACAATCTCGTTGCTTGCATTCCAACCAAAAAAAAAGGACATCCATTGAGAGCGTGTTGTTTTGAGAGAACAATTCATGAGTCTTTCGAAATACACTCCATTCTCTCAAGAACTCTTAAAACTGTAGGAAAAGAAGTCTTTCCAGACATCGTAGTAGTAGTAAAACGAATAT
>JAHLJT010002406.1:26811013-26812606 GCA_031308135.1 Acheta domesticus | reverse complement strand
ATTATTATTATTATTATTATTATTATTTTCCCATTACATCACGACTAAAGATGTTTTGAGTCGGCTGAATATAAGATCTACTCCAGGTTGCAACCAGCTACCTAAGGAGCAGATCCGGTCACTATCAGTGCCTCTACAATACTTTACGCAAAATGTGGGCTGTTCCAAATAAAGCAATTTCTTGCACTTCCCAGTCTTTTGAATTACCTGGGAGTTTAGACAAGTTCTTACTCAAATTTTGCGGAACAAATCCCAGAGCTCCGATAACTATCGGGACGACCTGTGCTTTTACGCCCCACATTCGGCTGATCTCGATTTCCAAACTCTTGTATTTAAGACGTTTCTCTGCCTCCTTGGTAACGACGTTTTGATCGCAAGGTACAGCAACATCGACAAGTAAACACGATTTTTTCGCCAAATCTCGGATAACTATATCCGGTTTGTTTGCCGCTATCGTGCGATCAGTTTGAATTTGTTGGTCGTACAATATCGTACACAATCCAACAGACGTCACCGGTTTTGGTGAGTGTTCGTACCACTTGAGGCATGTGTTTGGAACTTTGAGGGCGGTACAGATCTGCCAGTGGAGGTAGCTACACACCCTGTCATGTCTTTTCTTCTTCTTCTTATTATTATTATTATTATTATTATTATTATTATTAGGTACACTCAATCCCAGCGCACATATTGCTCGAAGAACTGAAACGTGGAAATTAAACAAATAGGAAAAGCTTAATTAAATGAATGCAAACATTTATAAAATACTTCTTGGTGAATTGATTGATTGATGTTTCCGGGCACGTCAACTTCTCAGGACCTCCTCCTCCAGGTCTCCGCCTCTGAAGAACACTCGCAGCCGCGGCAAGCGCTGTCTGCTCTCCCGACGGTTTCTGGTCGTTAAGTCCACGGACAAAAGGTCTAATACTCGTTAGGTCTAATGAACAGAAATTCTGCGAACCAGGTCTAATGCACCATAATGTCTACGTGACAGAGGATCTAATTCCAAAAGAGGTCTACAATTAGAAGGTTCAATTAATAAGGTCTCATAGGCGTAAACATCGAAGGTCTAACAGATATACAAAGGTGTAATAGGAAATTTCTATTTCTTCATTTTTAAACGCCTAAAAACCAAAAGTCTATAATTTAACAATGCCAATTAAATTTTCAAAATGTTCAAATGGTAGAAAATTACCAAAATTATAAAGATCGTGATGATATCGACTTATATCTTTGCTCTTTGAACTACAGACTGAATATTTTAACATCAGTATCATTTTATGTACATTACATACTTCCTGAATTAAAGTATACTAGCGTACCTGTGCGAGAACTCCCGCATATTGAATTGCACCCCTTTCACTATCGTTCCATTTCCATATTAAGACGGAAAGTTGTTAACGAAGCGTGTTAATTTCTTTAAAAAAGTGTAATGGTAACTTCTGATGTATTCATACAATATTAAATAAAAAGAAAAACAATGAAATTGATGTTTGAAAACAAATTTTCAATAAATGCATTTGAAAAATGAAACAGCATTTCAAGTAATTATACAATCTTCCTTGACAGATTTTCTGTTTCCTTGATAGCCACATA